>JAUJYZ010001379.1:432500-610000 GCA_033675265.1 Actinostola sp. cb2023
TAGAAGGTCCACTGCGGAATATACCATGAAACACTGCGGAATATACCATGCCAATGGCCAACTTTAAATGATCAAAAATGAATTGACTATATAGTTTTCCCGTGAATCGAGAATATTAAAACTCTTCTTATTAAGATAACAGATATTGGTGTCATATCATTATGAAATGTGGATTGTGATGTTTGTCAAACACCTTAATTCGCCGATTGCTTAAAGAGAGCCGCTTTGCTGTTAATTCTTGGAAGAACAATGCGAGATGTAAAAGCACCTGTTTCGTTTACAAACAGCTTATGCGATTGTGGGTTATTAACCTAACAGCATTGTGTTATCTTGCAGCTGAATTCATTAGAGTATTCAAACTCAGTGATTTCTAACATCACATGTAATCTAATCTAATCTAATCTAGCTTGTTAGTAAATTTAACGAATGCTCGTGCTTGCTGCATGCCCCACTCAAGTTTTCAAACCGCCGGATCAGTAATAATAATCAGAGATAACTCTTTATTGAGTAAACAGATAAAGACAAGGTCCAGTTTTTCCAATCTGGTCCGCCAATCTGATCTCAGTTTAGTGGTCATGGAATATTGCTGGACGAGTATAACGGCGTCATCAAGTGGTCAATAAGTATTGCTATCGTTTTCTTAGGTTCCTTTTCTTGTTTTCAAATGTGCATTCAAGTATTTAAGTGTTATTGTCCAGGTAAACCGGGCAGGACCCACGGATCGGGGTCGGCCGTTCACCTTAATATTTTCAGCGATTGTTCTCTATCGGATAACATTACGATCGGTGGTATTCGTTCTAAAGTACGATAATTTTTCCGAATTTTGACCACCCCCCATAGTTTTGTCGTCATTTTGACTGGGCGAGGGGGGGATTTTAGGTGATATTAAAAGGCAACATTCAGGTACTTCCTATTGGTTTTATTAATTTGTATTAAGATCACGTATTTGTATGTATTTCAACAGCACAAATCTATAATATAAACAGATTTAGATAAAATGGCTTGCTTTGACGGCCTTCCAATTATTACCACTTCGTGCCTTACACAATTAAACACGATTTTTGACATTTTTGAGGTCGATTTTCTCCAAAGTGCGGCAGTTTACTGTCAAACTAGAACGGTAATTTATTAGTCCGCTTATAGCTGTTAAGAAATCGCGAAACTCTCATTTGGCTAGTATAAATCCCGTCGTGTGAGATTTCTTGAAAGTTAGTTCAAATTTGCATAATGCTAATTTTCCCGTGAAAATACCACGCTTGAGTCGCTTGAGTAGTTATAAGAAACAAGCGTTAAATCCTTTCGAATTACATAACACAAAGTTGGAAGGGATTCTAGACTCTATTTCTCATATAAACTTGAATCTGAATTGATTTCTCACATGTAGATCATAGATTTTGAATGAACAAAAACAATTATTCGGTGACTGGCAAAATTATTTTATAAATAATTTTGTGTCCCCATAGTTCATTTCAATGCAGTTGACGGGAAATCAAAGCATGTCCATTAAGTAAAGCACAATTCGTACGTGTCCTATATTGGTGATTACATAGTACTATCAGCCAGTAATTTAAGGAACTTATCTGGTAGATTTGATAAAATTTGGGGGCAGTATACAGCTATTTGAAAATACCACGACGATTGCACAACCAAAAAGAACTATATGGTTTTACAAAATTATTTATAAATTCTATACATAGGATATTTTGATTTTGTAATGCGCAATAGATCATTCATATGCTTTTTGCGGAATATAAGAAATACATTTATTACTATTATTATTATTAATACTAAACGCAATCAGAGTTTATTTAGGTCGAACAAATAATGTAAAGCATTTTTATAAATAATGTTGTGTCCCCATAGTTCATTTCGGCCGTGTAATCGCAATTCACTATTCGCCGTTGGTCCCGTCAACCTGTATCAATAGAAAAAAATATGTATCGTGTTCTGATGATTACAAAGTCTCTCCATAGTCTACATTGCCAAAAATATTACTCCTGAAAGCATGTGCAACTGTTTGTAAATAGTTCAATTGCCTGGCAGAAGGTCTTTTTCCTTGATGATGGGCCACTTGTCGTCAGATGTAGCTTGTCGCAAATCTCTTTCAAGGCCACCAGTTTCAGTGATACAAGCTTCTTGGATTTTACGAGTTCACAGATGTTATTGATGCCCACTATGATTGGATGGCTGGGCATTTTCATGTCATCAATTACCAAACTTCTAAGAGTCTTCAAAGCCACTTCAGACTCTGCAGCTGCTATGTCTTCATCGAGGATTTCCTCAGCATCCAAACCTTTCTGACGCTGTGCAGCTGTAAGACGGGAGAACAGGCTGCTGATCTGCTGTGCAGTTCTCCACTCTTCAGGCATGAAAGTGGGTTGCCCGTGCTCATTCTTTATCGCTTTCATTTCCCTCGCTAACTTCACAGGATCGGCCTTGTTTCCAGTTCTTGCACCCTCTTCAAACCTTTTCTCCAGGAAGGCCTTGGCCTTTTCGGTCATCCTGGAGGGCCGTTTCGTTGACTTAAGAGCCCATCCCGATGACCTAGGATCGGCTGTGGCAGGACTGGTAGTATAGTCGGCTTGCGCAGAGGTTGATGGGATATCTTGTGCGAATGTCACTCCGGTCACTACTCCCGCCCATTTCCTTCGAATTCGGTCGTACATCGACTCACAGTCCACCTCAAGGCGGTGCTTGCCAGCGTCCATATGGTCGTCTGCCTCCAACTGTGTCTTGAAGGTCAGAACGCATCCAGTCTCCTGGCAACAATAGATATCGGACTTGTGCCTGATGCTCTCTCCCACCCTTCCCCTTGGTGTAGCTTGGCCAAACGGCTGGATCACCCTCAGATTAGTTTCTTCTTGTAGTACAGCTATGAGATCACTGTAAGGGATGAGGCGCCCGGGGCCGATGTTATATGCTTTCCACACGCGGATCCCACTCTCCTCGTACTGGAAGTTGTTCAGCACACTAATGCCTGGCATCTTGTTCTGTTTATTTCTTTCTCTTGTCGTGTCAACCTCGACAACTGTGGCTCTACATCCTTTGATGCCACCACTGTGATTCTAATGCCTCCTTCATATCCTCGGCCGTCATGACGTCGTGCTTCTCGTTGACCCATCGTTTTATGTGCGCTTTCATCGAAGCGGTCTTCCTATCACATATATCCTTGCCAGCCTGAGGGTCAGAGAAATCATAACGCACTGGCCTGACTCCTGTTCTCTTTCCTACTTCTCCAAGACTCAGCAACAGAGGGCCGTTATGATAACATCCAGCATTATCGGATCTAAGATATGCTTCTGTTACAGCTGGATACTCTTCTTTTACTCTGTGAAGCAGATCTTCTATTATTGAGAGTATAGCAAAACTGTTTTGAGTGCAGTTCTCAAAGATATGCACAAAACACTCCACTTCATACTTGCTTTCTATAGCTGCTTTCGTAATCACGGCACTGATATGCCAACTCTTTCCTCTCTTTCCAAAGAAATCACTCATCTGCTCTCTGTATTTCACAGGCAAAAACTTCATTGCCCAGTCCATTATAACAAGGCACGAGCTCTCGTCTAGTTTCTGGAGGGCATCTTGTTTGGCTTCATCCTGATTACTAGAGCGAAGCAGATGAGCCTTCCACGCCTTTATGCTTTGTACACTCTCGGTGAACTCAAACTGTAGCTTAGCTTTCTCTTGCTCCACCATATCTATTCTATCCAAGATCTCAGCTATCTTCTTCAATGCCATCTCTAGACTTTCACAGCGCTCACATTCGTAATTGTGTTGGTGGTTGCATTCCCCTGTAAATTCTCTGGCTGTGTTATCAGTTAATGCGTGGACATTGCAGTGATCACTGCACTGTTCAACTCGTCCAACATGAGTTTTAAAATCAGTCTTCAAATACCTTTTCCCGCTCTTTAACTGCATCTTAAGAGTTGTGATGTCGACGCCCTGAACTTCTAAAGCATCCAACACAGATGTAACTTGATCAAACGCCTCAGAACCCTCCGTTGTGGTGTTGTCAAGGCCTTGAAGGGATTTTTGCATGGATGCTGAACAAACTTCAATCATCCGGTAGAGGGAGCGCTCACTCGCTGGCTCGAACTCTTGGTCTTTACAATACTCTAAATATTGACTTATGATGCGCGAAGGTATAACAGTCCTTATCACTGCTGGTATTACTATCTTCTCTCCTGAGTCAAGCTTGAGTGTTTTAGTTCCGAACGCCACATCCTGGACAAAGTCTGGTCTGGATATGTACTCAATAAAGTGGTCCACTTTATCGTAGCCGATTCTTGTGCGGTAACAAGAGATTTCAGGAACCGGCTGGCCTTTGCCGGCTTCTGTTGCGTGTTGGCGAGCTTGATCAATGCGCCATTTAGAGAGAGCCCAGGGATCATGTCTTGAAGTTCGGCTCTTGAAAAATCGTCTGCAAAGAGGGAAAGGATTTGCCGCTTTGTTTGCCAATGATCTGCTTGCTGATACGCTTTTATCAAGTCGTCGACTAAACTAGAACTAGGGTCAAAACGCTTGCGCTTTCCTTGGTTGTCTTTGTCTGCGTCAAAAAGTGATTCCGTTTGTAGCGCTTTCCAAATAAGCTCCTCTTGACCAGGAGTAATAACAGACAGGGACGAAGCTATGGTTTCCTTAGCTTTGCGGATATAATAGCGCTGCTGGGTGTCAGAAACGTCGTCCCACGCCGTGTTCAGAGTGGACATTACGGGGCTGTAACGCCCACTCGAGATATTGCTGACGGCTTCGTTGAGTTTCTGCCTCTTGCAGTTTTGGTCTTCCATCTCATCTAGCCATATACTGATTTCTTCTTCTGGAATGGAGGACTGTGAGGACTGAGATTGTGAGGAGACTGTCTGCGAGTCTTGATCACCTGAATTCTCACCCTCGTCGATCAATATGGCTGGCGATGCGCTCTCTTTAAAGACAGACGTAGTAGACTCAGATTCTTTCGGCTGGAGGTCTTCACTTACTGATTCAACTAGTTGCTGAAATGCGATAAGATTGATTAAGGTATCGACAATTAATGAACACTTGATTTGAAATATATGCAAGATTGATCTGAACTTTTAATAAAAATTCAATTGTCAATATGAACATGCCCGGCTACTTTGTCTGCCTGTTCGTCAAATATATACACAGAAAGACCAGCAAGTAAATTTATCAAATAACGGCTAATATGTAATAAATAGCTAACCTGCTCTCCGCTGTTGTTTTCTCGGGTTTTGTAATGCTCTCCTCTGCAGGTAGAACACACTGCTGTAATGGGATAATTAACAATCATTCACCTCAGGCTCAGTGAATATGAATTAATAACCGAGACGTAGTAGAGGTAATAATATTCACTGAACCTCAAGCGGATAATTTTAGTAAAACATGTTAAACTGTTGTAGGTGATTATCGAGAAATAATACGAAATTCTCGAACGCAATCAACGGGCCTGAATTTCTATAATCACCTGTATATTTATACATAATGAAGAAATAGAAAACACGCACGCGCGCGTGCTAGAGCATAGCCAGCCCAGCCATTCCTTTTGAGGCTACTAAATAATTCAAGAAAATGATATTTGCGTCTTTTTATGGGTTTCCTGTGGTAGAGCGCGCGTGCGCATTTATATGTTGGGTTCCCTGTGTTGAGTAACGTATAATGTTGGGCTCCCTGTGTGCGTCCCGCAATACATCTCTGTGGGCGCGTTTTGCGGGACGCACACAGGAAGCCCAACATACGTTACTCAACACAGGAACCCAACAGGAACCCAACATATATATAAATGCGCTCGCGCGCGCTCTACCACAGGAAACCCACCAAAACAAGACGCAAATATCATTTTATTGAATTATTTAGTAGCTTCAAAAGGAATGGTTGGGCTGCCTGTGGCTAGAGTAGATTTCGTATGACTGTGAAAAACCACGGCGCACGGCACGGCACGGCACGGTCACGGCGCGGATTCATTCGAAATCCTAAATCATCACGGTCACGGCACGGTATGTCCGTGCCGTAAGTTTTTCACAGTCATACGAAATCTGCTCTATGTGCATTCATATAGAGTACGCCGGGATTGATCAGAACACACTAAAATATTTGAACATATGCATCATTAGGCCAATCAGAGCGCGCGTTATATCAGGTATTTTATAACATTGCTTGGGCTTCCTGTGTCACTGCCATGTTTTGCGTGCGCATGCGTTTTGGATCATTATGATTTTTATTCAGAGTACAGTGGAACCTCTATATAACGGACCTCTATTCAGCGGCCACTTTTCAAGGTTCAGATTTTTTTGTCAGTCAAGCTCTGTTCCACAATGAGTTACGTGCTTATGACACCTATTGATTGGCAGATTTAGCTCTGTAGCTTTGTACGATATTCTATTTAGTTTCTTTTTTGTTATTTGCTGGAATCGTCTGCAGTCATGTTACTGTAGTAGCGGTACATATGTTACTGATCAAGGTCTCCTATTTTATCAAACCTCTATTAAGCGGCCACCTCTATATAACGGCCACTTTGCAAAGTCCCGAGGGTGGCCGTTATATAGAGGTTCCACTGTAATAATACTGTAACTAACCTGAGCCAATGGAAACTATGACGTGATGAATTTGATATATTTCTTTTGACATGGTAGCATTTACCCGACGTGCATTCGTCTTGCGTTTCTGTGGTCCTTTGTGGGTAGGATACGAGCATGTATTCCTTTTTCTGCCAGCCCAGTCCGTAGTTAGCTTCTTCCTATGCTTCGGACATATAGTCATAGAAATTTTCTCCTCGTCACTTGCAAAAAATATTCCTGAACGATTCAGGATCAAGTCAACCTCACTGTAACCTCACTGACGTTTTCATCGTCTTGGTTCGCCGTTCTTCGCTGTCCAGAGCTTATTCCAAGACTGGTCAGGTGTGAAGTCATATCTAGCTTACAAGCGAGCAAGGGTATGATCTTCGACCCTATACCATCTAAACTACAGACAGAATCGGGAGAACTGAAAGAGCACATTGCGGATACACTCATGTTTGTTTCAAGATCTGAGAGTTGTGCAACTGAATTTGATGAGCTCACGTCGAATATCAGAATAATGTTGAGCAATTGCTGGGTTTCAGGTGACATCATTTCCGGTCGCGTGAGGAATTGTTCAGTCAGCAACATAATATTCTCTGCTTGATACCACATGGTGGTCAGTATTTGACCACTATTTAGGCTATTTAGGACCAGGTAATGAGATCAGTTTGGACTTTTATCAGCTGATTGAAACCCAGCAATTGACACAATGTACACAAAGGGTGACAGTCTTAGTTCCACTGTACAATTTCCAAATATATACGTTGAAATATCGCAAAATCGATCAAGGCATCTAGACATAGTTCATGCTGATCTTTAATTTTCTCGTAACTTTCACCGTACATGCCGTACTGGAGTATCTAAACTACCGAAGAGTAGCTACTCAAGCGTAGCATTTTCACGGGGAAATTAGCATTATGCAAATTTGAACTAACTTTCAAGAAATCTCACACGACGGGATTTATACTAGCCAAATGAGAGTTTCGCGATTTCTTAACAGCTATAAACGGACTAATAAATTACCGTTCTAGTTTGACAGTAAACTGCCGCACTTTGGAGAAAATCGACCTCAAAAATGTCAAAAATCGTGTTTAATTGTGTAAGGCACGAAGTGGTAATAATTGGAAGGCCGTCAAAGCAAGCAATTTTATCTAAAACTGTTTATATTATAGATTTGTGCTGTTGAAATACATACAAATACGTGATCTTAATACAAATTAATAAAACCAATAGGAAGTACCTGAATGTTGCCTTTTAATATCACCTAAATTCCCCCCCTCGCCCAGTCAAAATGACGACAAAACTATGGGGGGTGTGGTCAAAATTCGGAAAAATTATCGTACTTTAGAACGAATACCACCGATCGTAATGTTATCCGATAGAGAACAATCGCTGAAAATATTAAGGTGAACGGCCGACCCCGATCCGTGGGTCCTGCCCGGTTTACTTGGACAATAACACTTAATATCGTAAAGGCCAGTTTACACTTGCAAATATTATTTGCTCGAACACTTTCAAAGGACTTTGAACATGTCTATTTTCTTTGATCTTTACGTAACCCAGTAGCTTTCACTACGGCAGGCTATTTGATCTTCAGTGATCACAGTTTTCAAAGCACCACATACTAGCCTCCTCGTATAAAGCGGCAGGGAGTCGAGTGGTGAGAGAACTCGCCTCTTATCGCTGTGGTATACCTGGACCGGGCGCTTCATGTGAGTTGAGTTTATCAGTTCGTTCTCTCCCTTGCTTCGAAAATCACATCTAACTTTAGTTTAGTCACTACTTGCTAATATAACTCGGTCATCCTGTCCATTGATCCGAACGTACATCACACACGATAGGAATAGTAGGGCATAATTCAGTGTATGACTCAATTGCAATTACCATAATCTAGACTTCTGTATCGTCAGCGTTCTAGCGGAAGTCAATTAAAACAAGAACCCACAATGGAACTATGTTCCAAGGGATAAGTGTATCCTGTCACAAAGGGATAAGGGAATCCTTCTTCTTAGTAGTGGGGGGAGAGCTCAGCTAAAAATCGCTGGAATGGCCTGAAATTGCTACCAGAGATCAACAATGATACAAACAACACTACAGTTCATTGGCTTTATTATTTACGGAGTTATCGACCAGAGCCTAAGGTCCCATACAAAGCCTTATATACAGCTCGATAACAAGCCTCTCACAGATACCTTGGGCTATCTGTGTTTTTAACTCGCTCGCTCCGCGTCAATATTATAGTGAGTCATATCACGAGTCGGTACGATACTTGTGCAAGACAATTACTACTAAATAATAATAATAGTAATAATAATAATAATAATAATAATAATAATAATAATAATAATAATAATAATAATAATAATAATAATAATAATAATAATAATAATAATAATAATAATAATAATAATAATAATAATAATAGTATAATAATAATACAGCAATATGTAGAAATTCTGATCCTTTTGACTAAAATACACATATATCAAAAATCTACTTAAAATTATGGGATGGCTACGCTGATATTTTTTTCTAGTTGTCTGCCAGCGAGGCTTTATGAAAAAAATATCAGCGTAGCCATCCCATAATTTTAAGTAGGTTGTTGATATATGTGTATTTTAGTCAAAAGGATCAGAATTTCTGCATATTGTTGTAATAATAATAATATAACTATATAATAATATAACTCATATAGCTTTAGTAGAAACCAACTAGCACACTATCACGAATCCTGCAATCTGATTGGCTAACATACTCACGTACTATCTATTGCGTGTTGATAGTGAATAGCGAAAAAGGCCTGCGTTTTGAACAAAAACAAAGCGAAAAATCAATAAATATTGGTATAAATTCGAAGGTAGTATGCTAGTTGGTTTCTACTAAAACAATTAGACTACTCGTTCTTGTTTTCTATGAGTTCAAATACCGTCAACTCGACCGCGACGCTACGCGCGTCGTTGACTATTGAAAACTCGAACTCGTAGTCTAATTGTTAAATATAATTGTTATGGTATTCTTTATAACCATTTTATCGATCAATGAAGTATAGGTTTGTGTTGTAGTTCATGCAGTGCAATGTGATCTTTTGTGATGCTCTCATGGCTTCCGACTATATGGTATTCCATGGAATCATAAAAAGACTCAGTCTTTCTACATATAACTATTTTATCAATGAAGTGGTTTGTGCTGTAGTTCATGCAGTGGTGATCTTTTGTGATGCTCTCATGGCTTCCGACTATATGGTATTCCATGGAATCATAAAAAGACTCAGTCTTTCTACATATAACTATTTTATCAATGAAGTGGTTTGTGCTGTAGTTCATGCAGTGCAATGTGATCTTTTGTGATGCTCTCATGGCTTCCGACTATATGGTATTCCATGGAATCATAAAAAGACTCAGTCTTTCTACATATAACTATTTTATCAATGAAGTGGTTTGTGCTGCAAAGTTCACTGCATTTGCATTCTTCTTTGCTGCTTTCACGATTTATCTGGTTCTAACGAAGAGTCGGCTCTAACTCTTACATCCATACAACTCCATTCTCATGGAAATGTGGCTCTCCCATCTCTGTACAACGACCCTGATATATCGAGCATTGATCGAGATTGGCAGCTCGTGAGAAACCACTGCGTTTGCATCGGTGTTACCAACGAAATCCTGTAAAAACGTTATTAGCAATGAGTAAGGGTTATACTAAAACGTTTACCGAGCTAGGACTATGTTGTGTTCATTTATACAAACAATATTTGCCTGAGAACGAGACGGTTCTGGCGTGATCGTGAAAACGAGGTCATTGCAAGAGGGTTTGCCGCCGTAAAACGGCTAAAAGTTGGGCCGTTAAGCGTATGAGCTACTACCCCCCATTGAGACTGATTTACTCATAAAGGTAGCATGCGTTGGTTGGCGGTTTTGTAGTGGTTTGGGGAAAGGAGAACGTTGAGGGGGGAGGAAGAGAAGAAGATACCGTTTCCAGTTTCTCCTTTACTCCTCCCCTCCCCTCCCCTCACCCTTTCTCCTTTCTCCCCAAACTTCTAAAAACCACCAATCTACCCAGGCTCATAAAGTCTACCTTTGTGGATCCGTATTCTCCCTTGTACTCTGTCCAGAACACGCTATCGTTACTGTAGGACAACGTGTACCCTGTCACAAATTGACTGAAGGATGGTGTTTTTCTCCCTTGTGTCGCAATCTTGGTGACTTTCATGATGGACCCGAGATCAATTTGTAAATACTCTCCTTTCAAACTCACTTTGGCACACCACGAGTTGTCTAATTGGCTGCTCAGTGTGTGGGTACGATGCAATCGTGCTAAATGAGGGAGACAATAACTCGAATAATTGCTAGAAGCTGTAATCTGTTCATCTGCGATGCTTCCATCTTGCATACCCAATGGCACAGAAGACTCAGAAGTGAAACAGTCTATCGAATAAAATGGACACAAATACTTATATTACAATACAAAATATGTCTTTACGATGTACGGTACAGTTAACTTTTGTACGAGACACATACTATACCTACTTACTAGATACCTTAATTTCAGCGATTATCTGACATACCATTGTGTTACATTTCATATTGGCTTCATTTCTCCGTACTAAGTTGATAATAAAGTACGTTTACTTTGTTTTAGGAAATTAAATAAGCGTCCCTGTCTATTAAGCACCCCTCTCTATTAAGCGCCTCTCTCTCTTAAGTGCCTCCCTTCTAATAAGCGCGCGCTTCCTCTACGACCTCCGAAATTTAATAAGCGCGCCTCTCTATTAAGCGCCCCTCTCTAAGCGCCTCCCTTCTAATAAGCGCGCGCCTCCTCTAAGACCTTGGAGATTTAATAAGCGCCCCTCTCTATTAAGCACCTCCCTTCTAATAAGCGCCTCCTCTAGGACCTCCGAAATTTAATAAGCGCCCATCTCTATTAAGCACCTCCCTTGTAATAAGCGTCTCCTCTAAGACCTCTGAAATTTAATAAGCGCCTCCCTTCTATTAAGCGCCTCCCTTCTAATAAGCGCCTCCTCTAAGACCTCTGAAATTTAATAAGCGCCTCTCTCTATTAAGCGCCCATCTCTATTAAGCGCCTCCCTTCTAATAAGCGCTTCCTCTAAGACCTCTGAAATTTAATAAGCACCCCTCTCTATTAAGCGCCTCCCTTCTAATAAGCGCCTCCTCTAAGGCCTCTGAAATTTAATAAGCGCCCCTCTCTATTAAGCGCCTCCCTTCTAATAAGCGCTTCCTCTAAGACCTCTGAAATTTAATAAGCGCCCCTCTCTATTAAGCGCCTCCCTTCTAATAAGCGCCTCCTCTAAGACCTCTGAAATTTAATAAGCGCCTCTCTCTATTAAGCGCCCATCTCTATTAAGCGCCTCCCTTCTAATAAGCGCTTCCTCTAAGACTTCTGAAATTTAATAAGCGCCCATCTCTATTAAGCGCCCCTCTTGTAATAAGCGTCTCCTCTAAGACCTCTGAAATTTAATAAGCGCCCATCTCTATTAAGCACCTCCCTTCTAATAAGCGCCTCCTCTAAGACCTCTGAAATTTAATAAGCGCCTCTCTCTATTAAGCGCCCCTCTTGTAATAAGCGTCTCCTCTAAGACCTCTGAAATTTAATAAGCGCCCCTCTCTATTAAGCACCTCCCTTCTAATAAGCGCCTCCTCTAAGACCTCTGAAATTTAATAAGCGCATCTCTCTATTAAGCGCCCCTCTTGTAATAAGCGTCTCCTCTAAGACCTCTGAAATTTAATAAGCGCCCCTCTCTATTAAGCACCTCCCTTCTAATAAGCGCCTCCTCTAAGACCTCTGAAATTTAATAAGCGCCCATCTCTATTAAGCACCTCTCTTCTAATAAGCGCGCGCCTCCCCTAAGATCTCTGATATCTAATAAGCGCCGGGGCAGTATTTTCTGTTTTCTATTTTGTGTTGCATGCTAGTTTTCATTCATTAATCAATTCATTACAACTGTTTCTACTTTCTTACTGACCGTGACAACTGAACGAGTCCCACTTGAAGTCTGGTTTACACAGTTTCTCGGCAGAGCAAGGATTCCATGAACATGGATTCTTGTCAAGTAAGAATTAAAGATGAAATTAGTACTAACAATTAACGCGACAAAGCTATACAGATGGATGGCTCATTTTTATTGGTTCACAGTCTCCCAGGGCCGTACACAGCACAGGGGCAGGGGGCAGTTGTCCCCCCCCCCCCCCCCCCTAGCAGGGCGTTTAAGATACCAAAAAGTACTGAGAACTGTACTATTTTTACTTATTTTTTGCTGTTATACATGTACTGCACCCCCCCCCCCCCCCCCCACCCCCCTTTGAATTTTGGCTTATGTACGGCCCTGTCTCCAATTCGAACCAGAATTCGAACCGAGTATTATTTACCTTGATGGGGCAGTACTCGTAACCTTCTTTGAACACAGCTTTAGCAGGGTATATCACGTGATCAGTGTTACTCAACTCACACGTTCTGATCTGTCCTTCTACTGGACCCAAGTTGTACGACACACATTCTTCGTTAAGAAAACATTTGTGCTGACACACTTCTAATCCGGGAACTATGACTCTGAAGGACTTGATCACGTGACCAGTAAAGGCTTTGTTTTTTATGCAGTCAAGATATTTAAAGGTTTTACAACCACCTTCGCCTGTGTACGGAAGAGTGAAAGAGAAATATGAATGTATTTGATCACGTGACCAGTAAAGGTTTTGTTTTTTAACGCAGTCGAGATATTTAAAGGTTTTACAACCACCTTCGCCTGTGTACGGAAGAGTGAAAGAGAAATATGAATGTATTTGATCACGTGACCAGTAAAGGTTTTGTTTTTTAACGCAGTCGAGATATTTAAAGGTTTTACAACCACCTTCGCCTGTGTAGGGAGGGGTGAAAGAGAAATATGAATGTCTTTGTTCACGTGACCAGTAAAGGTTTTGTTTTTTAACGCAGTCGAGATATTTAAAGGTTTTACAACCACCTTCGCCTGTGTAGGGAGGGGTGAAAGAGAAATATGAATGTCTTTGTTCACGTGACCAGTAAATGTCGTGTTAAAACCACCCAACGGACTGTGTATGGAAGCTTTTCAGTCGACTGGTGGGGGGAGGGGACGTGAAGATCCTGGGCACAAGGTAGTAAAACAAAGCTTTCTTTCAATCGTCGTGCAAACAACACGTTAGTAAAAGCTAGTTTGATTGTAAGAAACCGATTATTTACTTAAACTTATAGATTTTTCATAACTAAGCTAAAGTCCCCGGTATATAGCCTGCGTTACATCCGAACAAACCCTCGTTTAGTCCGTCTGCGTAACAGCGACCAATAACGTGTTCTGATACCCCCAACGGTCTTTCTGGATTTATAAAGTAGATGCTGATTGGCTCGTGATGATGCTCGTTCTAACGTGAATTCTCATTGGCTCCTTAGCTCGATCCAGTCTCTTGTAGCGGATGTTTTGAACTGTCGACCGTTGTGATTTGACTGATTTGAATATTGAACGATGGATTGTACGTATTTTATATATGCCACAAAGAGATTGTCAACAGTAATATAGTAGTTAAAATAGGTTTTTTATTAGTTTCAGGAAAAGGAAAATTTAACATTCGTTGGTTTCAGAAGGCTGTTTTGTGTGTAGATAAGAAAGTGTCTTGCTTCACTCAACCCCCGGGACTCTCACACCTCGACACCAAAGACTAGTAAAATAAACTTACAACAGACCCCACAACAGACCGTATTTTATTCTTTGTAGTCGAAGGAAAGGCAACATGCAACGTCCGTCTAGAACTTCAAACTCTTTCTCTGCTTCCCTCGTCATTTATACACTTCAGACGGCCCGTTATATGTGTGTAGTCTGAGTATGTGTTTCCGATCTTGTAATTGAAGAAACATAGACGTCTCCCGTAACAGAGTAGAGGTCACAAGCACTGTCACGAGGCCTTCCATATTGAGGATGTCCTATCGGCAATTAACATTGGAATATAAGAGTTTTTCCACAGCCCATTGGCAAGCTTACGAATACATTTCCACTTTCGAAGAAAGCTTTTATAGATCTTGTACTTCAAATAACACGTGAACAGTGAAATTCGAGCAGGTCGAGCTAAAGAGCCAATGAGAATTCGCGTTACAACGAGCATCATCACGAGCCAATCAGCATCTACTTTATAAATCCAGAAAGACCGTTGGGGGTCTCAGAACACGTTATTGGTCGCTGTTACGCAGACGGACTAAACGAGGGTTTGTTCGGATGAAACTCAGGCTACCGGTATAAGGATGCTCGTCGGAAATTTTGAAAATGACCCCTAAAAGGTACCTGAGTCTTGTCCAGGTGGGCGTGGCATGAAATAATTTTCATCCCTAAGTCTGTAAGAGGTTAGTCTAAAACAATAATTATATAAATTCCTGCATTTTGCAGTTTATTTGCGATGCCTCAGAAGCTTCGCAAAACAAATGTTATTTGCTGTTTATTTTCTGGCAGTCGCCCTAAAAGGTGTCTTGGTGGTCCTTTTAAATTTGAGATCCGCCAAGTGGTACCAAAATGTGGATTTCACACCCGCCCTGATAGTCGTGATGGTGCATGAGTTTGAGGTACATTTGGTTCCAAGACGATCGGTTTTAAAGCACGTACAAACGAAAGGGGAAAAGAGTTGCCATTTCCGTTTCTGGAGGTCTTTTGGCGATACAAATGGAAAACCCGGCATTTTCTGGCGATTTTCTGGCGACGATTGACTCTTCGGTTTGAGTATGAGATTGCCGAGTAATGAAACGAAGCTTCAGTTAAAGGGGCTATGTCACCTGGGGAGTCTGCGCACTAAGTGCCATATTTTGCTAATTAGCATAAGTTAGCATGCGATGTCACAGTAAAACTTTGACAGTTCAAGCGTGATGTTTTGCCGCCGTGAATGTTCAGCGTGGTTATCGGAATTCTAAAACGTATCTGCAAGCTTCTTCCCTGCTAACAGTCTCATATAGACGATTTTATATTTTCAATAGCTGATATCGAAGTTACACTCCAATACTCTGTACAAAGGTTTCAAGTCGAGCCTATCGGGTCAAGTTTTTGTTCTGACCCGATAGCCTCGACTTGAAACCGTTGTTCAGAGTCATTGGAGTGTAACTTCAATATCAGCTATTGAAATGATCGATGTTGTGACTTTACTTTCAAACAACATTCCGGTCAGTAAGTTATGTCACTATCAGGTGATGACCTTTCTTTCTTTTTTTTTTCCTTTATACTATATAGACGAATGAACCATGCACCTGAAAAACTACATATGTTCACGCAGAACGACTGAGAGTTCGCGTGGTTGTCCATGCAAGACTATCCTTCGAGATCAGTCGCTCCTCTATCGTAAGAAGTCTGAAGGGCAAATGAGTCGTCTGAACGATATTCAGTACGAAATTTAGTTCTGTTACAGGATGTAGAAACCGCAGCAGATAACCATCAACGGCTGTGTGTCTTCTGGTAGTCTCTATTTCTTTCTTTGACTGACTTATAAAGTCTTCCGCCTTCCACTGCCGCTTCGACGGCCGCCATGAAATTTGTTTTGGTTGTTGAACAACTCTCATTATCATCCCTCATTGTCCAATAATACTCAAAATATTATCCTCCGACTAATGGAGGATGTCCAAAGACTAATTCGAAATGGTCACTCCACAGCCAGTTCAAAAGATTACAAAGATTTACATGGATTAATGAACAACGCTATCTCACGGGTGAACATATCAAACTTATGTCCTGCATCATTGAACATTTGCTCCTGTTGGGACACAGTATCACGCGGACAACGTTTTTGAATGCGCTTGTGCAAGATGAAATTATTGAATTACAAATGTGCTTTGTTTACTATTAAAAGCACGTTTGAGGCCCGATTAATCGAGCAATTTGTTCTTTGGCCGCTAAATAAAGCATTTCTCAATTGATCTTTTTCCGCCTTTGACAATGTGTAAATTAGAAGTATAAAAGAGGATGCTATAGAGCTGCATATGTTTCCTCAACAGGGGAAAATATATCACAAATTCGAACTTCAGACCTATTCGATCTTGTGTGTAAATATTAGAAATTGCCTTCAAAAACGTCCTTTCCGAGCCATAATTTATTTGTCTATGTAGCTTCTACATACAGACCGGGCCGATAAAGAGCACCAATATGATGTTCACGATTACCAAACAAAGAGTTTTAGATTTCATTTTGCCACCGCTTAATTATATCCAATATACATGTATTTTATATCAAAACGCGCGTATCATTACAGAGCATTTGAATCTGACGGTAGGTTTTTGATTGACACAATTCCCAAAGAATTCAAAGGGTTTTTGTGTGTAGCGTATCTAACGCTCTCCCATATCTCTTCAGAGATTTCAGTTCGATCAATTTTGAAGAAACGGAAAATGCCACGGTCAAACCTCTTTATTTGTGCTTGAATTGCCAGCTTATTCATTCCTTACATATTCGTCTTTTATATTCTGATGGTAGGTTTTTGGTTTTTATTTTAACAATGCAGTAAAAAGCAAAAATGTATCAAAATCATGCTGTTTTTCGCCTAAAGACTCGCCTCATCTGCATATGTGAAACAATGACCTTTTGTATAACATAAGTTTGATATGCTTGAAAAAATTGGGCCAGTATTTTCAATATAGAGCTTATCGACTGCGCATGCGCCACGGATGACATAGCCCCTTTAATAAGATAGTTCACGCTGTCGTCCGCCATTTTGAATTGGGACAAACGCGGCAAAATTTATAGAAATCTGGATCACTTTGATATGCCGTAACTTCGCTCGATTTCGTTGGATTTTCAAAAACTTACCATTTTAGAAAATATGTTTTCTTTGTTATTAATTTATGACCTATAGTATGATGGGTATTGGAAGGGTACAAATCGATCGAGAAAAAAAATATTTTTGTTTTCAAAATGGAACGCCGGTGAATATGAAAATTAGCTCGAAATTTTAAGATCATGCATTAGTTCGTGAAAAGAAGATTGACTTGTAAAAGGTAGTTCTACCAAATCAGTCATTACTTACATCCGGGTTACCATGAGATGCGCACGACCTAAGCGACGACCGGAGCCTTACCGCATCCCATCTGGTCAGAGGTGGAGAGGCCGTGGTCGCAGTGACCGGGGCTTCAGCAGAGGACGAGGATCAAGAACGGCAAGTCCTTTTTTAGAGTCAGGCCGGGGTTACACCCGGGGCCACATGAACAGACAGGGACAAACGAGCAAAACGCAGTAAATAATCAGGTATGTCAAGATTTAATTAACACACTGATTATGAACCAGCCTCCTTTCAAGGCAGGGAGACTAAAAGAGTTTGTGCATGTTTGGGACAGTATAACATCAGACCCATCTTAGACACAGTCGCTCATTGCCATATAGAGTTTGACACAGAACCCGTCATCCACATGGGGACTAGTAGGCCTCAATGTTCCTTTTCTGAATCAGAACAGATTGTTATTGATGATGAACTTGATAAAGTTCTTCAGAAAGGCATTATTAAGTTTTCTGTACCTGAAGATGGTCAAGTTATTTCACCCATCTTCACTTGCCCTAAAAAAAGATGGCTCCCATAGAGTTATATTTAACCTTAAAAGATTGAACGAGACTGTCTCGCATCATCACTTTAAGGACGTTCGCTCGCATTGTTCACGCGCATCTTTTCTGCGCATAATCAAGGTTCGAATCATCTCGGTCCAGTCCTCTTTTCTCACGTCCAAGATGGCAACCAGTCACGCATGTTACGTAGACGATTTTCATCGGCTAATATCTCGAGAACGTTACCGGTGACCCCCATTTTTTATTTTGTGATTTTACAAAGAATCATAAAAGCTCCCCATGTACCAAATTTAAAGAAAAAAACATGGTCGATGGCCGTGACGTGGTGACTGTAAATATGAACCCAAAACTACAGGTTGTTTCTATATATTCACAAATCTTTGTACATAATTTTATTCTATAAATTCTTAGATAGCCATTTGAGAAAAATTTTAGAAATCCGTTTAGTTTTTCTACAAAAAAATACCTGTCATTCTCGACTTTCCGTGGATTTAACGCACGTAATTTTCGATCAGAAAAAGGGTATACTTTAAAGCAATCTGGCTCCATAGCGAAGTCGGTGACCCCCATTTTTTATTTGCTCATTTAGCTTCTATAATGATCTTATTTCTCCATACGAAGTTTCAGGAAAAAAACATGGATAGTTTTTTTGCCCGCGAACGTCCTTAATTAAGATGGATACTTTGGAAACAGCCATCAAACTCGTGAAGCCACTTTGTTCAATCTCGTCCCCAGAGCCCACGTTCCTCTTGGTCAGCACCGAGAAACGAGAGGCTCTGGCTGCAACCGATTTTAGTCTGAAAATCTCGGACCGGAAGTTTAAACTGCGCATGCTCTAACAAAATGGCGGGTATTACGATGGCTTTCACGATGCGTTGGATTACGGTTTGAAAATGATTGAAAAAGCTGACATCAGTTTAATATTCAAACAGTACGAAGTACTGAAAGCCGTTGGTCTATCTAAGAGAGATGATAATTTGGCCATACTTCCGATTGGATACGGGGAAACTGATCGCTGACTGATTCAGTACCAAGTTTAATAGTTTGGCTCGAGTGTTGACTTCTGCCATGGCCAAGAATAGCGTGTTTTAATACATCTACAACACCATGCCAGATGATATCACCATTGAATGCGTTAATCCGAGATCAAATGTCAAAACTTTGAGAATCTGGACTAAACGTTTGTGTTTTCCCTCTGTTTGTGTAATGGGATTCCTGTGTCTTATTTGATCGGTCGTTGGGAAATAGACTCGTTATATGGCCGTGAATTCGCTTCTAGAATCCTGTCCTTTTGATATCTTGAATTTCTAAAACTGCTTTCACAATAAAGATTGATATCTACTTGAGTCCTGTGTGTCATTTGTTTAGCGTTTAGAACGGTTTTTAGCGAGTTTCGGGACAGTTTAGCTCGGGAGCTCCGTATTTCAAACTCGGCCATTTTCTAACTAGTCAGTTTACTTCCGGCCCTTCTATTGTTTTGCCAAACTAATCAGAATGCTACAAAAATCGGTTGCATCCAGAGCCTATCGTTTCTCGGTGCTGACCAAGAGGAACGTGGGCTCTGGGGACGAGATTGCCACTTTGTTATATGACCTCAATAGATTTGAAAGACGCATATTATTCTATACCTATTGCATCAGAACATCAGAAGTTCCTTAAATTTGTTTGGAGAGACCCAATTATATGCATTTTCAAGCTTACCCATGGGACTAACTAGCAGCCCTCGAATATTTACAAAAGTGATGAAACCTGTTTTTGCTACGTTATATACGGACCAAGGTCGGCCACTCTTGTTTAGGATACATTGGTGATTCCCTGTATATAGAAGACAGCTATGCAGAGTGTGAAGAAGCTACACTCCATGCCATGATTCAATTATTGACTTCACTAGGCTTTATGGTCCATCCAGTGAAATCAGTGGTGGTTCCCACACAAGTTATATAATTTTTGGGCTTCATTGTGAATTCTATCCTCTTGATTGTCAAGTTGACCGACCAAAAAGTAGAGAACATTTTGAACTTGTGTAAGCAATTTCAAAATAAGAACAAGGTTTTTCCTATTCGACAAGTGGCTTCTTTGATTGGATCATTAACGTCCAGTTTTTCGGGGGTGGAATTCGGCCCCCTTTATTATCGACATCTTCAGGCTGACAAAAATAATGCGTTGATCCAAAGTAAGGGGGATTTTGAAACAAAAATGATGCTCTCTGATGAAAGTATCTCAGAACTTGGTTGGTGGATACAAAACATAAAATCAGCTTACAGGAAAATTAATCATGGAGACCCAGATACCGTGCTCTTTGCAGATGCATCCATGACTGGCTGGGGGGCCACAATCGAGAGTGGCAGTAGTACAGGGGGCATCTGGTCTAGATTAGAATCTGAAAAACACATTTTGGGGGTTGTAAGTCAATAGACTGTAATGGGTTAACAAAGGAAATTTGGTCTTGGGCCCTTGCAAGGAATATCTGCAGGCTGTCAGCAGCACACATTCCAGGTTGTGACAATGTAATTGCGGATGAACTATCACGAGAGTTCAATATGAACTTGGAATGGATGCTCTCTGACTTAGTCTTTCAGAGAAGTATTATGTGGTTTGGGGAACCAAAGATTGATCTGTTTGCTAGCAGATTAAATGCACGCGTGCAGAATTATGTGTCTTGGAAACCAGATCCAATGGCCAAACACATAGATGCCTTCACAATTAATTGGGCACAGTGTACATTTTATGCTTTTCCACCCTTTTGTCTCGTTGCTAGATGCTTACAGAAAAATTGTTCAAGAGCAAGCAACAGGGATCTTGGTGATTCCACTTTGGCCAAGTCAAGCATACTTCACTACAGTGATGAACCTAATGGTGGAAACTCCGATACTAGTGAAAGCAACCATTCTCAACCTTGTTCACCCGATGTTGAACGGCCCACATCCTCTACACAGCAGGTTGGAGCTGATGGTATGCAAATTGTCAGGAATTCCTTGCTTGAGTGCAATATTCCGCCAGAAATTACCGAGATCATCATGTGCTCTTGGCGCAAAAGTACACACAGACAGTACAAAGTATACATCAATCAGTGGCTACAGTTTTGTAGCCAAAGGTCGAATAATCCAGTGCGCCCCTCTGTGAATTCTGTGCTATCATTCCTTCACAAGCTATTTGAAAAAGGCTTGAGTTATTAGTCGGGCTTCCTGTGGAAACCCGACTCTAAAAATGCAGAGCGTTCTTCTTCTTCTTCTTCGTATTCTTTGACCCCAGAACGCATATTGGGTTCTACAGCGCATGCGCCTAGTTGGGTTCTACAGCGCATGCGCCCTGTGCCGGTCGCTAAGATAATCACCGAAGGCTCTAACAACATGATTTATCAATACGAGACTGGTCGAGTCTGAATTCACAATTTATGTCGTCTTGTTTTCAAAATAACCACAATAATTCATAGAGATATGGATTTATCAATCCAGTACTAGTACTGCAAAGGGTTTAGAGATCTTCAGAACTTAGAACGAAGTGAGTTGATACACGCAGCCGGCGGTGAGCCGACCGATAATAGTTTATGTATACGGTATTTGTATTTGTATGGATATATTTATGGTAACAAATAAACTATGTCATTGTCATTCATGATTCGCTGAGTTTGTGAAATCGCAGTACTGAAATTGCAAGGAAAGCAAGTTCTATCGAGGTTACATTTCATTAGTATTGTAGAAGCGATCGTTATCTCGTCACGTCCTGTGTATGGATTTTCATGTATTCAGTAGAAGACATGGTAAATACTCTTGATGATTGTGATATTCTAGAAAAAGCTATTCTTGTGCTGGGAGATTTGATTATTGTACATATACAATACTTTATGATCATTCTAAACCATAGTGCGTTAATGAATTACCTTGCCTACGTGTTTGATGCATTAGTCTACGGCGCGTGGGCTCTTGCTCGAGCTTTATTGCCATTGACAATATTTCATTGACAATGGATATATGGTCGAGAGCAAATCAGATTCAGTAGAGATTACGCGGTCTGCCATCTCCAATATTGATATGAATTACAATGGACTCCATACTCAGGTGCCAGTGAGTCAGCACCCGTTAGTATGCAGGTATCTCAAAGGTGTGTTTAACAATCGAAAACCTGTTCCAAAATACAACAACATATGGTCGGTGGGCCCAGTTCTTGATTACATCAGCCTTTTATGGCCACTGGACAGGATCACGCTTAAGGAACTGACTCTTAAATTGGTCATGTTAATTGCCTTGACAACAGGCCAGCGTTGCCAAACTCTCACCTTTCTTGATGTTTCCGAAGGCTACATGCCCGGGGGGGGGGGGGGGGGGGGGGTACTCCCAATAATTACATGATATATATGTGCGGCGGTACAGGGTCCAGGTTTTGGGCCATTTGATTCTCTAATCCAGGTAAAATGAACGCATAAAAATCATTAATCCAGGTTATAGTCTAAAAAACATTTATTAATTTTTAATAATTTGCATAATGTGGTATCGGCGTTTCAGTAAAACTCCGCATGAACAATAATAATGGCGTCAGTCAGACGTAAAGGTGTTAGAGTGTTAGTCTGGCAAAATATCCTGACGAATGTATCGTATCAGATCGTCAATAAAAATTCGTAAATCCAGGTTTTTTTATTTGGGAAATTTGGGATACATGGTTAAAAATGAACAGTGTTTCAACTTTGGTCTAACAGAACATATCAAACAGGACAGACCTGGGAAGGTTTTTGGGAATGTGCGTCTGTATAAATATCCAGTAAAGGAATTGTGCGTCTATGAGACGCTGGAATCTTACTTGGAAACGACAGAGACCTTGCGAAACTCGTCAAGTCTACTTGTTTCATACATTAGCCCTTATAAGGGAGTTACGTCTTCTACGATGGGACGCTGGATTAAGACTGTACTTGCTAATGCTGGTATTGATACTGCAGTGTTTACGGCACACAGCACAAGGTGCGCAGCAACTAGCAAGGCTATAACCTCTGTGTCGGCGGACGCAATATTACATACTGCAGGTTGGAACGAGGAATCTACTTTTCGAAAGTTCTATGACAAGCCAATAGCTTTAAGCAATCAGATGGCTGCCTCAGTTTTGCAGTAGATAATATATCCATGATTTGTTTTGTTATTAACTATTTACATATTGATTATTGGACACTTCCTATATATGATAATAACACTCTTCGAGTGAAGCAGCCTGTATGTACATGTAGCATTTTCGCTAAACTGCTCGAATAAATTGCTTTTGTGGGACTACATTTTGTGTTCACTGCTTTGAAATCTCATGGTAACCCGGATGTAAGTAATGATTTGGTAGAATTGAAATTAAACGAGACTTACCTGTAAGTTGAAGTTTAATGATAATTCTGCCAAATCATTATACTTGCAGTAGGGTTAACATGCCCTTAGTCCCTGAGCGAATACTCATACCCTATCTGGTCCTTTGTCCTTGGAAGGATCCTGTGACCACAAAATGGCTTTTAAAAAGACTGATTCACGGCGGTGCGTGCGCATCTCATGTTAACCCTACTACAAGTATAATGATTTGGCAGAATTATCATCAAACTTCAACTTACAGGTAAGTCTCGCCGCTTAATTTCCAATTAAAACACCTACATTGGCCGAGTCTTATTTTCAGTCCGACAACTGGCACTTGTCCAATGCCTGAAAAAGACATACACCTATAGAACTTTATTTTATTTGCACCGCTCTTTATACCAGCTAGGCTTTAGTTTTATTTGCACTCTCCGCTATGGTAGCTTGGCTAGAGAATACTCGATTTCCTGCTCCTGCTAGCTTTACCCATAGAGTTATTATTATTACTGTAGCACTACTTTGCTTGTTTTTCCTATTTTCTATTTCTTCCTCCTTATTATCAAGGTTTTGGGAGTTTTTTATCTTTTTTTTTTTGATAGCACTTTTAGTTTTCTTAGATCCCCTGTCTACTCTTTTATTCTAACCTGTACTTACCATACACAAACGCGAAGCTCAATTGCAAAACAAAATAACGCAGAAGTTCATCACATCTGAAATCTTTGGCTTTCATTTTGTTTGTCGGACTGGAGGTCTGCATGGGAAGACCCTACGGCTGCTTATACTAATGGCGGTCATCAAATATTAATCGCTTCAGAAAAACAAACCAATTAAGAGTGAAATAAAGATATTGAGAAGCGGAACATTTTGAACTTCAGTAAAGTTTTGCTTGAAGGCATGAAAACTACTAATGTCTTTACGGTCTTTTGGAACCCGATATTTATTTATTATTATTTATTTAGCATTGTAAACTTTAAGGTTTGCCTGTTAAAGTATTTCAAATAAAGACTTTTATTATTATTATTATTATACTGAAATGAATTTTTCATTTGTACTAGTGATCGATACTGAATTATGAAGGTCGTTGAACTAGAATTAAAACCAGTCGACGTTGTTAATCATAACCAGTTAGAGACCCCCTCCCTAATATATATACTCAAAGACCAATAATGAGGGTTTCTCTTCCAAAAACGTTTAAAAAACAATAACCTTTAATTTTCAAACAAACTGAAAACTATGCATAGCAAATATATAAATATTAATAATGTAATATATCAAATAATAATAATAATAATAATAATAATAATAATAATAATAATAATAATAATAATAATAATAATAATAATAATAATAATAATAATAATAATAATAACTATGTACAAAATCACTAAAAAATAAAACCTATAATTTTACACGGACCGAACTGAAATGTAATGTTCTTAGTTGGAAATAGGGAAATAGCTATATAGTCGAACCTCGCTCTGTTAGACAGAAATTAGCATAAGGCGTGGCATGGTAGAGACTTCATCTTATTTGAATACAAACACGTTATACAGTATTTAAAAATACTCTAAATCAAAAATCGCACAATTCCTCTGTACTGTCCAGTATTAAATTCTTGGTGGCTGCTTGATAGAGCCGGTAAAAACGATGGAAGAGCCATCGTCGGGACGGCAAAAATGTGGCCGCGGCCGCTTAATAGACACTGAAGACGCTCAATGAGCGTACACTCGGGAATTATGACAATGACAGTTGCGTGACGAGAGAGACTATGTGTCGGTGACCATAGAACACGGGCAACAGGTCATGTAGAGTCAATATTTTTTAATTTGGTAATATTTGTATTTTCCGTATCGCTTATAAGCTCTCCGAAGCTCTGTTATTGTCTGTATTTGTTTCTGATGACCTTTACATATCCGAACCCCAACAGTAATCTGAACCCCGACATCTGGTTTCATTTATGACGTCATGGCAATGACAGTTGCGTGACGAGGGAGACTATGTGTCGGTGAGTATAGATAAAGATCTCGAATCAGTACGTACTCGGTACGTCTTGAGGTTGCATAGGTCAGATGGTTCTGATATTAACGCCCTTCGTTGTAATTCGAGGCGCGTTTGTTTTTGTTAAATATATTTAACTTACAAAGGCTTCAATAGCACTATATGCAGCAGCAACAAAAGCACCTGACGCCAAACGACACTTCGCATCGTAGTAACTTACGAACCAGAGTGTTTGTCCCCATATCTAATTATCATAACAATGAAGAACAAAGAATATAATACTATATGCAGCAGCAACAAAACACCTGACGCCAAACGACACTTCGCGTCGTAGTAACTTACGAACCAGAGTGTTTGTCCCCATATCTAATTATCATAACAATGAAAAACAAAGAATATAATACTATATGCAGCAGCGACAAAAGCACCTGACGCCAAACGACACTTCGCGTCGTAGTAACTTACGAACCAGAGTGTTTGTCCCCATATCTAATTATCATAACAATGAAGAACAAAGAATATAATACTATATGCAGCAGCGACAAAAGCACCTGACGCCAAACGACACTTCGCGTCGTATTAACTTACGAACCGGAGTGTTTGTCCCCATATCTAATTATCATAACAATGAAGAAGAACGAATATAATACTATTAGGTTTCACATTTAAAATCTATCAAAACAGCTATATTAAGAAGCCCGATTTCACGCTAGTAGAGCGTCTAGTTTGTTTGCAAGCGAAATAAAAAAGGACAAAAAAATAACGGGTTACTATGAACTGATTAGTATTGCTCTTAACACACACACAAATAATAAAATCAGCGAATTAGTAGGAATTAGTACTGTAATTATAATTATTATCAGGTGTTCGCTGAACGAGATTATTTCTGATATGTACTTTGTACAGTACTGTACGTTTGCACGCAATATTGAAAAAAAATACTTTGTGAACATTAAAAATGACTTGCATGTTGGGGAATATCGGCGAAGAATGCGCCAAAATATAATGCTCCACAAAATGTGTAACGATTTGAAAATAAGTCGAAATAAAAAGACATGCAAAAAAACAACATTCAAAACACCCGGAAAACATGAGCCTCAAGGAAGTTTGGACAGTTTATTGAACAGCTTCTAAAACTCCATCCCAATTTACCTTGATTTATAACAGTCTTACACGAATTCTAAGCAAATACACTCGGGCTTATGACAAGGACAATGTCAGTTGCGTGAGGAGGGACATGACAATGACTGACAGTTGCGTGACGAGGGAGACTTAATGTATATATGTGTCGGTGAGCATAGATAAAAATCTCCGAATCGTACTTCCGTAGCATGTACTTGGAACGTCCAGTTGAGGTTCATAGGCATGACTTCTGTACATATAGCTTTCTGTCAATAGATGTAGTTACATCGCTGGTCGTGAGTTTAATTATAAATACTCAAGGACATACGACTGGACTGTACACGTACTATTACAATTAGCAACAAACATGGCATAGCGAGGTCATGATAGTTTTTGAGTTCATTTCATTTACTTTTCAGTCTCGACTGGCTCAATTAGCAACAAACATGACAACATAGCGAGGTCTTGATACTTTTTGAGTTCATTTCATTTGCTTTTCAATTCATTTTTTGATGAGTTCGAGTTCGTGGAACGACGTCGTACAACAGCCGATAAAACACGGGCTTTAAACACGCTCATTTCACGGACATAACTGTACACATACTATTACAATTAGCAACAAACATGGCATAGCGAGGTCATGATAGTTTTTGAGTTCATTTCATTTGCTTTTCAGTCTCGACTGGCCTGACTGTTTGCATGACTTCTGTACATGTACATATAGCTTTCTGTCAATAGATGTACATGTAGTTACATCGCTGGTCGTGAGTTTGATTATAACTAGAATCCTGACCTTTCAATATCTTGAAGATCTCAAACTGCTTTCAAATAATCTAAGATTAAATATCTACTTGAGTCCTGTGTGTCGTTTGTTTAGTGATTAGAGCGGTTTTCCGCGAATTCAGGGAGTTCAATTATAAATACTCAAGGACATAACTGTACACGTACTACTTACAATTAGCAACAAAAGGCCTACTCTGGGGTCCAATGTCGCCTAATAACAAACATGACATAGCGAACTAGAATCCTGACCTTTCGATAGCTTCAAGATCTACAGCTGCTTTCAAAACTAAGATTCAAATCTACTTGAGTCCTGTGTGTCGTTTGTTTTCCCTTATCTGCTTCAGGAGTAATCTTGAAACTCGATACGATCAAATACTTCGCATTCTTTCTTCATTCTTCGCATTTTTTCTTCATTCCATGACCATGAAAAAAATAAAAATAAAAATAAAAATAAAGTGTATTTTCTAACTCGGGCTTCCTTCGGAAGTGCCCGAGTAATAATACAAGAAAATTACAAAACTTTCTTGTATAGGTACTCAGTTGTGACATCACTGTCCTGCGCAGGATACACCTCAACTCATCCCACATCGGAGAGAGGTTTTGTATTCGTAAGTAGGAAACCGTAAGGATAATCGTAACTTGCTGTCGGTGCAATGCAAAGGTCAATGATACGACCAATTGCTCATGAATTATTAATGAATTTTAGAAGGGTTGTATCAACTACAACAATGTCACGCATCGAGAAGAGCAATTAATGCAACCACAACTATATATCGGTGTTAACGACTCTGTTACCGTAATTGGACCGAGCTATTCAGCGGACTGTGGAATAGAAGTCCCGAAATTTCTCGCACATAAAAAGGGTTTGAAACATTGTTAAAAACATGCTTAGGTTTTACTGGATATATGACTGATAAGAAATTAGACTATACAAAATCGTGTCTGTAGCTTTTACGAAATGGCATTCATAATTGTCCTTTCTATAAATGCGTTCGTTTGCATGCGTTGACTAAAGTTTTTTCATTGATATCTATTTTTTGGAATGAGCTCATGTCACCTGCCACATTTTAAAAAGTTTGACTTAAAGCCACCAAGAACATCATAACTACAAAGCCGGGCCGACTCGGTGCTAGACTTTTAATACATTTAAGCCAGTACCGTATTATTATTGCAGATTCTTCAATTGATGATCCAGTTGTTGCCAGAGAGCACATCATGACTTGGTTCAACTTGACTGACTGGAAAATAGTAGAGGGTCCACTGCGGAATATACCATGAAACACTGCGGAATATACCATGCCAATGGCCAACTTTAAATGATCAAAAATGAATTGACTATATAGTTTTCCCGTGAATCCGGCGAGAATATTAAAACTCTTCTTATTAAGATAACAGATATTGGTGTCATATCATTATGAAATGTGGATTGTGATGTTTGTCAAACACCTTATTTCGCCGATTGCTTAAAGAGAGCCGCTTTGCTGTTAATTCTTGGAAGAACAATGCGAGATGTAAAAGCACCTGTTTCGTTTACAAACCGCAGCTTATGCGATTGTGGGTTATTAACCTAACAGCATTGTGTTATCTTGCAGCTGAATTCATTAGAGTATTCAAACTCAGTGATATCTAACATCACATGTAATCTAATCTAATCTAATCTAACTTGTTAAATTATTATTATTATTATTGTTAGTAAATTTAACGAATGCTCGTGCTTGCTGCATGCCCCACTCAAGTTTTCAAACCGCCGGATCAGTAATAATAATCAGAGATAACTCTTTATTGAGTAAACAGATAAAGACAAGATCCAGTTTTTCCAATCTGGTCCGCCAATCTGATCTCAGTTTATTGGTCATGGAATATTGCTGGGCGCGTATAACGGCGTCATCAAGTGGTCAATAAGTATTGCTATCGTTTTCTTGGGCCCCTTTTCTTGTTTTCAAATGTGCATTCAAAGTATGAAATTTAATATCGTAAAGGCCAGTTTACACTTGCAAATTTTATTTGCTCGAGCACTTTCAAAGGACTTTGAACATGTCTATTTTCTTTGATCTTTACGTAACCCAGTAGCTTTCACTACGGCAGGCTATTTGATCTTCAGTGATCACAGTTTTCAAAGCACCACATACTAGCCTCCTCGTATAAAGCGGCAGGGAGTCGAGTGGTGAGAGAACTCGCCTCTTATCGCTGTGGTATACTTCATGCGAGTTGAGTTTATCAGTTCGTTCTCTCCCCTTGCTTCGAAAATCACATCTAACTTTAGTTTAGTCACTACTTGCTAATATAACTCAGTCATCCTGTCCATCGATCCGAACGTACATCACACACGATAGGAATAGGGCATAACCCGGGGGGGGGGGGGGGGGGGGGGGGGGTTACTAAGGGTATTTTTGGGTAGGGGTGTGCCGCGGACACCTCAAAACCCTGACCGTATCCCAGACCTAAAATTTTGATTTTCCATACCCTATTCCAGACTAAAGCTTTAAAATGTATACCCTATCCCAGATTGAAAGCGTGCTAAAGGGATATGTAAACTGATAGCGACTGATAGTGGCGTTATTGCGGAAACCATACCCTATACCAGACCAAAACGTACCCGATCCCAGCCTAAAAAGGCAAAAAATGATACCCTACCCCAGACCTGGGAGCTCAAAAACCATACCCTATCCCGCGGCACATACCCATATAGCGTATATAGGGGACCCCCCCCCCCCCCCCCCCCCCCCCTCTCCCCACCCCCCCGGGGGCATAACATAATTCAGTGTATGACTCAATTGCAATTACCATAATCTAGACTTCTGTATCGTCAGCGTTCTAGTGAAGTCAAATTAAAACAAGAACCTACAATGGAACTATGTTCCAAGGGATAAGTTACCTTTCATTGGCAATCCGTGATATTCAAAAAAATTTACTAAGCAAAATGTTGAGGTTGTGCAACGAATCTAGTGCAAACTCTTCAAACCCAACATTGTTGTTCGTAGAAGTGTGTAATTAATGGTAGATACAAATATTATCCTTCTTACAATGTGCGTAGTGTTTGAATTAATCGTAGAAGTGTGTAATTAATGGTAGATACAAATATTATCCTTCTTACAATGTGCGTAGTGTTTGAATTAATCGTAGAAGTGTGTAATTAATGGTAGATACAAATATTATCCTTCTTACAATGTGCGTAGTGTTTGAATTAATTGTAGAAGTGTGTAATTAATGGTAGATACAAATATTATCCTTCTTACAATGTGCGTAGTGTTTGAATTAATCGTAGAAGTGTGTAATTAATGGTAGATACAAATATTATCCTTCTTACAATGTGCGTAGTGTTTGAATTAATTGGACCGCTTAAGAGTAGTTCCCGCATAATGAATGACCGGTTTGCCGTATTTTTAACTCGCTCGCTCCGCGTCAATATTATAGTGAGTCATATCACGAGTCGGTACGATACTTGTGCAAGACAATTACTACTAAATAATAATATATAGTATAATAATAATAATAATAATAATAATAATAATAATAATAATAATAATAATAATAATAATAATAATAATAATAATAATAATAATAATAATAATAATAATAATAATAATAGTATAATAATAATAATACAGCAATATGCTGAAATTCTGATCCTTTTGACTAAAATACACATATATCAAAGACCTACTTAAAATCATGGGATAGCTTCCATGATATTTTTTTCATAAAGCCTCGCTGGCAGACAACTAGAAAAAAATATCAGCGTAGCCATCCCATAATTTTAAATAGGTTTTTGATATATATGCATTTTTGTCAAATGGATCAGAATTTCTGCATATTGCTGTAATAATAATAATATAACTATATAATAATATAACTATATACTAATATAACTCATATAACTTTAGTAGAAACCAACTAGCACACTATCACGAATCCTGCAATCTGATTGACTAACATACTCACGTACTATCTATTGTGTGATAGATAGTGAGTAGCGAAAAAGGCCTGCGTTTTGAACAAAAACTAGACGCTCTTCTAGCGTGAAGTCGGGCTTCTAAATGAAATGTAGCCTATTTGAACTAAATATAGATATCTTATAGTGTGATTAAAACAGTGTTTGGTTGCTCGTCGTTGCGTGACTCGAGCTCGATAGAACATGCTTTCCTTGCAATTTCAGTACTGCGATTTCACAAACTCAGCGAATCATGAATGACAATGACATAGTTTATTTGTTACCATAAATATATCCATACAAATACAAATACCGTATACATAAACTAGACATCGCAGAGTGATTAAATAATGTTTGGATGAAGTGTAAATATGGGTTTACCTCGACGGTTATCGGTCGGCTGAAAACCTTTCAACTGTTCTCTTCACCGCCGGCTGCGTGTATCAACTCACTTCGATTCGTTTTAAGTTCTAAAGATCTCTAAACCCTTTGCAGTACTAGTACTGGATTGATAAATCCATATCTCTATGAATTATTGTGGTTATTTTGAAAACAAGACGACATAAACTTCCTCCAACAAGGTTTGTGAATTCAGACTCGACCAGTCTCGTATTGATAAATCATGTTGTTAGAGCCTTCGGTGATTATCTTAGCGGCCGGCACAGGGCGCATGCGCTGAAGAACCCAATTAGTGATTTGAGGTCAACGAAGAACGGATCTCATTTTTAGAGTCGGAGCTTCCACAGGAAGCCCGACTAACAAAGCGAAACATCAATAAATATTGGTATAAATTCGAAGGTAGTATGCTAGTTGGTTTCTACTAAAACAATTAGACTACTCGTTCTTGTTTTCTATGAGTTCAAATACCGTCAACTCGACCGTGGCGCTACGCGCGTCGTTGACTATTGACTCATAGAAAACTCGAACTCGTAGTCTAATTGTTAAATATAATTGTTATGGTATTCTGTATAACCATTTTATCGATCAATGAAGTATAGGTTTGTGTTGTAGTTCATGCAATGTGATCTTTTGTGATGCTCTCATGGCTTCCGACTATATGGTATTCCATGGAATCATAAAAAGACTCAGTCTTTCTACATATAACTATTTTATCAATGAAGTGGTTTGTGCTGTAGTTCATGCAATGTGATCTTTTGTGATGCTCTCATGGCTTCCGACTATATGGTATTCCATGGATCATAAAAAGACTCGGTCTTTCTACATATAACTATTTTATCAATGAAGTGGTTTGTGCTGTAGTTCATGCAGTGCAATGTGATCTTTTGTGATGCTCTCATGGCTTCCGACTATATGGTATTCCATGGAATCATAAAAGACTCAGTCTTTCTACATATAACTATTTTATCAATGAAGTGGTTTGTGTTGTAGTTCATGCAGTGCAATGTGATCTTTTGTGATGCTCTCATGGCTTCCGACTATATGGTATTCCATGGAATCATAAAAAGACTCAGTCTTTCTACATATAACTATTTTATCAATGAAGTGGTTTGTGCTGTAGTTCATGCAGTGCAATGTGATCTTTTGTGATGCTCTCATGGCTTCCGACTATATGGTATTCCATGGATCATAAAAAGACTCAGTCTTTCTACATCAGATAACTATTTTATCAATGAAGTGGTTTGTGCTGTAGTTCATGCAGTGCAATGTGATCTTTTGTGATGCTCTCATGGCTTCCGACTATATGGTATTCCATGGATCATAAAAAGACTCAGTCTTTCTACATATAACTATCATTTTATCAATGAAGTATAGGTTTGTGCTGTAGTTCATGCAGTGCAATGTGATCTTTTGTGATGCTCTCATGGCTTCCGACTATATGGTATTCCATGGATCATAAAAAGACTCAGTCTTTCTACATATAACTATTTTATCAATGAAGTGGTTTGTGCTGTAGTTCATGCAGTGCAATGTGATCTTTTGTGATGCTCTCATGGCTTCCGACTATATGGTATTCCATGGAATCATAAAAAGACTCAGTCTTTCTACATATAACTATTTTATCAATGAAGTGGTTTGTGTTGTAGTTCATGCAGTGCAATGTGATCTTTTGTGATGCTCTCATGGCTTCCGACTATATGGTATTCCATGGAATCATAAAAAGACTCAGTCTTTCTACATATAACTATTTTATCAATGAAGTGGTTTGTGTTGTAGTTCATGCAGTGCAATGTGATCTTTTGTGATGCTCTCATGGCTTCCGACTATATGGTATTCCATGGATCATAAAAAGACTCAGTCTTTCTACATATAACTATTTTATCAATGAAGTGGTTTGTGTTGTAGTTCATGCAGTGGTGATCTTTTGTGATGCTCTCATGGCTTCCGACTATATGGTATTCCATGGAATCATAAAAAGACTCAGTCTTTCTACATATAACTATTTTATCAATGAAGTGGTTTGTGCTGCAAAGTTCACTGCATTTGCATTCTTCTTTGCTGCTTTCACGATTTATCTGGTTCTAACGAAGAGTCGGCTCTAACTCTTACATCCATACAACTCCATTCTCATGGAAATGTGGCTCTCCCATCTCTGTACAACGACCCTGATATATCGAGCATTGATCGAGATTGGCAGCTCGTGAGAAACCACTGTGTTTGCATCGGTGTTACCAACGAAATCCTGTAAAAACGTTATTAGCAATGAGTATGAATTAAAGCGCATTTGATCATTTCGCCATGGAATATGCGCTATATAAGTTATTAAATTATTATTATTATTATTAAATTATTAGTAAGGGTTATACTAAAACATTTATCGAGGGACTATGTTCAAGGGAGCACATCAAAATTTTGTTTGTCGTCTTTTGTACGTATTTTACGTTGTTTCGTATCAACAGGCATTCGTATTTTAGTTCTTTCGGGCTCCACGATAAACCGCTGACCATATGAGCCCCCGAAGGGGGCGAGCCGAGTCCGAAAGACCGCCTTCGGACCGAAGTCGGCTCGCCCCTCCGGGACTCACCTTGTCAGCGGTTTGCTCGAGCTCGGATGACTTCGGTCCCAAACCTTCTCGTAATTAGCTAGGAACGCCTGTTGATACGAAACAACGTAAAATACGAACGCCTGTTGATATACGAAACAACGAAAATACGAACGCCTGTTGATACGAAACAACGTAAAATACGAACGCCTGTTGATACGAAACAACGTAAAATACGAACGCCTGTTGATACGAAACAACGTAAAATACGAACGCCTGTTGATACGAAACAACGTAAAATACGAACGCCTGTTGATACGAAACAACGAAAATACGAACGCCTGTTGATACGAAACAACGTAGAATACGAACGCCTGTTGATACGAAACAACGAAACTACGAACGCCTGTTGATACGAAACAACGTAAAATACGAACGCTTGTTGATACGAAACAACGTAAAATACGTACAAAAGACGACAAACAAAATTTTGATGTGCTCCCTTGCTATGTTGTGCTAATTTATGCAAACAAATATTTAATTTGCCTGAGAACAAGACGGTTCGAGCAACATTCTCGTCCCCAGACCCTTCTCAGCTTTCTAGCGAAAAATCGTAGCCTCTGGTAAGAGACATCTCAAGCCTCAATTTGATTGGTCGAAATAATTCCATGCGTAATTAGCGACAAATATGCACAACTACAATAATATTCAAAGAGAATACGAATTTTGGCACTTTTCAAGTCTTATAATTTTTAAGTCCTCTTTCATCCTTAAAGGGGCAGTGTCAAGCCTCACGCATGCGCATTAAAATCAAAACAATAACACTCGGTTGAGAAGCCTACATTGACCGGTAGCGAGTTACAAAACCCCCCTAAAACCGTTCTAATCGCTAAATAAATGACCTACAGGACTCATGTAGATACTAATCTTTATTTAGAAAGCAATTTTAGAACTTCAAAATATCAGAAGGACTGAATTCAAGAAGTGAATTCACGGCGATATCATTTTCCAACGGCCGATCAAATAAGACATAGGAAGCCCAACACATAAGTAGATGGTGGGAAGCTCACCGGGTTTACAAGTAGTTCTACGCGAGTTTTTCTCTTCAAAAGTCATGAACAGTACTGCACCTACGATTGATGATCAAGATTCCTTCGCAATCGACCAGAATTGCCGGTTTACAATTCGGTTTTCTTCACTCGAGGATGATGGCGGCCTGCCTCTCTACGGCTGTTCTACACTTTTTTCAACGGCTTCAAAGTCAGTTCTAAGATGAAATAATCCCCACTAGGAATTGTTGAAAATGAAGAACATGCTTTGAATTATTACTAGTGATCCATTAGACGCTTGAACAAACATGATTAAGGTCGATGGAAACGGATTGAAAACATCGATAATAATAAAAGTCCACGGTGGACTTTTATTATTTCTCGCTTCTTCGTACCCAGGCTTACGCGGTCATATGGGTTGACACTTTAACACAGCACATGGGATTCTTGTTTTTGCCAAGTTGGATATCTGCTCCTCCATTGTCGTAGTGTTAAGTGGCGAAATTACTATGAACATTTCCAAGACCACTCAAAAACGAACCGTTATGCTTTGATGGATCAAAGATTTGCCGTTTCCTGTGGGAAGAATACTAAATCAATCTTTGTTTATGTTCGTCAAACTCGTTGTAGAGTTTCAGTGATGTGAAAGGTAAAAAACGAACCTAATTATTATTCAAAACAAGCACTTTTTGCCGTCGGTGTTTGATCAGTCTGTTCTTGTTCGTTGAGTGAATAAATGCTTTATTTGCAATTGGAATGGTTGTAGAGGAGATATCCAGCGCAAGCGTCGTAAGATCTAGCTAAATATATTTTTGCTTTTATATTTACCGTGATTAAAATTATATTTTGAACTGATTCCACTGTAATTAAGTTACATGTATAAATACACGCACTAGCTTAATTGCGGACTGTAGAATGAACTCGAAATTCCTCATACTAGCTATGTATGCCGCTGATATCTGTTTTTCTTTTAAACTGAAATGTAGATTATTAAAGTCGGTTTCTAGAGCATCGTACTTCGCTGAAGTCTGATCAATTGCCCTATACCACTATGACGTCAAATCAAAACAATCTATTGTTTAAACGCTAAGGATCATGGTCGCTAGAGGGGGACAAAACAGCAACAACACAAAGGATTTCCCAAATAAATGTATTTTACAGACGGTCTGAAAGCGATAAAAGTCACCAAACACAGTAAATATTGTGGGAAAAGTATCGATGAACATAATATCTGGAAACTAGCCAATTTGAAATCAAGCGAACCTCAGCAGAGCAGATTTAGTTCAAATTTCTATTGTTCTTCACGATTCTGTCCCCCTCATAAATAAGCCGTTACGTCATAATGGTATAGGGCAATTCTGTCACCGGAAGTCAGTTATAAAATATTGAGCATGCGCATATCTGACGACCTAGAATCTGGGTCTTCCGATTTGTCTCTTACCAGAGCCTACGATTTTTCGTTAGAAAGCTGAGAAGGGTCTGGGGACGAGAATGGTTCGAGCAACTGGCGTGATCGTGAAAACGAGGTCATTGCAAGAGGGTCTAATGCGGTTAATTAAGCGTTAGCCGTAAAAAGGTCTAAAATTTAGTCGTTAGGCGTAAAATTAGAGAATTTTAAGAGTCAGACGTACAAAAAATCCTGACCACAGTTAACCCACTCAAAGTAAAAAGCCATTTCACGGATAAACCATTGTATGATGGTCTCAATGGGGTTAACCAGTTAACCGTTTGCCGCCGTAAAATGGTCAAAAGTTGGGCCGTTAAGCGTATGAGCTACTACCCCCCATTGAGACTGATTTACTCAACGGTAGCATGTGTAGGTTGGTGGTTTTGTAGTGGTTTGGGGAAAGGAGAACGTTGAGGGGGGAGGAAGAGAAGAAGATACCGCTTCCAGTTTCTCCTTTGCTCCTCCCCTCCCCTCACCCTTTCTCCTTTCTCTCCAAACTTCTAAAAACCAGATTACCAGAAGTAAACAAAGTAAACATTGCCAATCTACCCAGGCTCGTAAAGACTACCTTTGTGGATCCGTCTTCTCCCTTGTACTCTGTCCAGGACACGCTATCGTTACTGTAGGACAACGTGTACCCTGTCACAAATTGACCGAAGTATGGTGTTTTTCTCCCTTGTGTCGCAATCTTGGTTACTTTCATGATGGACCCGAGATCAATTTGTAAATACTCTCCTTTCGAAATCACTTTGGCACACCATGATTGTTCGTATTGGCTGCTCAGCATGTGGGTACGATGCAGTCGTCCGAAATGAGGGAGACAGTTTCTCGAATTATTGCTAGAAGCTGTAATCTGTTCATCTGCGATACTTCCATCTTGCATACCCAATGGCACAGAAGTGAAACAGTCTATCGAATAAAATGGACACAAAATATTAATTACCGTAAATCTTCTATTTCATAAGCGCCCTCCCTCAAATAAGCGAATCCCCTCTATTTAGCCTGCGCGTCTTTCCCCGATTCTCCTCCCCAATCCCTTCTCCTACTTCGTTTAATTCCCCCTCTCCCTCCCCCTTCCCAATCCCCTTCCAGACCGCCAAGGCTACTCTATTAAGGTGGCTGGACTGGGTTTTTCGGTGGCGTTCCCCTCCATGTTTGATCGGAAAAATTCGTTGCTGCTGACAAACTAATTTAAAATATTTTTTTTATACCAAGTCTAGAGATAGATTAAAGTTTGCCATGATATATGTTTTATCATGATCGCAGTTATTCTAGCACCAGAATGATGTTATTACGCTTTTTGAATAATTTCGATTTTCGGAGAGAGTAGATGTTTGTTTAAAAATTTGTCGTTTTGACTTAAAGTTCACATGGTCGTCTTCAAGTTTACGAAGTTTCGATTATTTCTATGGAAGCGTTTGCAAATAGATCGCATTGGAACTTTTTGGTAGCGAATTTGTAAACAATCGTATTAAACAATTGTGTCGGGTGCCCGAAAACTTCGCTAATTAATTTAAGGACTTTAAGTAAACTTCTTTTGAGCTCATATTGTTCTGCAACCTTTTCAATATTCCTTTTGGGAAATGGAAAGAAATCGCTTCATTCGATTTTGAAAAATACGAGTTCCAGTAAAGATATGCATTTTGTCTTTTGTCAAAGATTTCACTTGTCTTTACTGAAATGGGTAAAATTGAAAAACCCGTGATGAATTTTTCTCTAACTACCAAGTCAATTAGTTTAGATAGCACATTCATTAACCCTGAAGTTTCAAGTTCATTGAAACATTTTAACACGGTCAAATATTATTCTCAAATCCGAAGACTTTTGCATGCTCATTATATTTCTAGAGTATGACAACCGCATCTCATTTGTGTTATGTTTCCTTTGTTATGCATCTCTATTGTCCTATAGTCCTGAATACTTGCTAAAGTTGTGCATTCCATGCCAACACACCATGCATTCCATGCAGCTAGCGCCTGATTGCCTTCCGAGTCCCGTCCGACGTATGATAATAGCGGTATGTGGATATGGGCAATTGTCACACAAATGCACTCGCAAGCGCTATAAACTAAGGATTCTCTAATATTTAAATATGTCATTTATTCATTGCTTTTGGGAACTTTTTCAGCTATATTCGACAATTTATTCTCTATTTATCTCATTACTAGTAAAATTATATAATATCAATTTCAATTTGAGAGAGCTGGCATGGCACTTCATTTCCTCTGAGATAACTGTCAAGGAATCCAACAACAGGACATTGAAGTCTACGAATGTTTCAAGTAGATGATGCCTCTTCAGTGCATTTAGCAGAATTGGATAATCAAATCTGTCGCCATTGTGAGCTACAAGAACTACTCGAGAGTTGAGGTTTGACATCTGTTCCCTGATGAAATTGCAAAAACTTGTCAGTCCGCCATGTTGGGAAACTGCTTGCAGTTCTTTACCATTCTTCAGTAAACCTTTTAGCACCGTGTTTGTATTGAATGCTGATACCATTCACTTTAGTCGCATACTCTGATACACTTCTTGTGTCGGGGACAAGATATAGCGAAAATGAGATTGCACTCTGTTCGGCTGATTTGCATGCAACCTGAATTATTTCAGATTCTCAATCAAGTCCCGTTGTGATGTCGTCTTTCTTCCTCGCAATCTGTAGGTAAGACTTCAACATTGTGCTCTTTGCTTGGGTTTCTACTGATTATTTCAGAGTAGGCATTAAACTCTTGGTTGGTTATTGATCCCTTGAGGTCATTTAGAGCACCGTTGGAAATGGCTGTTTTTTCCTCTGTTGTCTGGTGTAGACCGATGCTTGTTTCATAAGTTACTCCCTGATGTTTCTCTAGTAAGTAAGTTTTCTGCGTGGTTCTTTTTCTTTTATTTCTTCGTGCCGCGTTTCGAAAACTCTTTTTGATTTCCTTAGGCTGTCTTTTTTGTTCATTGTTTGAATGTACTTTCCAGTAGTCGTGTTTGGGGCTAGGTCCATTAGCACCGCTGCTTGAGCAATGTAATCATGCCCTTCGTTAAACTGCGCAATACCTGCTGCCGTACGAAAGTCAGTGCTTTCCGAGTCTCCGTAGTGTCTCACCTTTGGTGCCTTAGATCCAATGATGATTTTGAGAGATCCCCCTGGAGCCATCTTGGCTGCTGCTTGTTTGGTGAGGAATGGCCTCAGAGAATCTTCATTACTTGCCCGCAGATCATCTCCCTTTAGATCTTTACCGCCTGGCAGATCACTGTGGCGATAGTTTAAAGGATCGTCGCTAAACCTGCACCAACTCTTGCACTTGTCGTGCTGTCCAAATGCGTGAGGGACAATTGTCAACAGACCCTCTAACAATTCGGAAGGCTGGTTCTTGTTTTGCTTGATAGAGTAATTTACAAGTGTTTTCAAGTGGTTTTCTGTCGTGCTGTCGTCATCACCGACATATGTAGAATACGAGACACCACCTTTAGTTGCATTTGAAAAAAGATGTACTGCCACGTTACTCTCCATACTCTTAGACGAACCCTGGTGGTTTTTGCGGCAGTCGTCAGTGGACTGTCGGTTCCCTTTCCTCTTTCTCTGCCTGCGCGCATACCCTACATTTGGTGTTACGGGTTGCGTAGTTTATCACCTTCCCTGTCTTTAGGCCAATTGCTGAACCAACGCCGGATGACGAGTCATAGCTGCGGCCTCGCTTCCTCCAGCCCATATCATACGACACGCCCACTTTTACTATTCCGCCCTCTTCTATAGAAGATGATTGCGAAAGTTCTTTTTCCTGCTCGGTAAAGAAGTCGCAACTTCGTTTCGCTACAGCCTCAATGGATGTGCCACTTTCTCTCACGCTTTTTGAAGTTGCTTGAGCTGTGATGGGAGGCCAAGTGTCGAAAGTAGGCCAGAATATTGAGTATGACCAAGACCAGAATGCAAAGCGCCTAGGCCTGTCCTAGAATTTATGTCAAATGCAGGGGGGCCTCTCTTTCCTGTACGATGACATTCAGACGGACGAACCCTGTTGATTTCTCCACAATGAGTGCACTTTACTTTTAAAACTGGGCATACCCCCTCAGATCGAACGTCTTCTTTAATACTGCAAAGATCAAGTGGTCCCTCTTTGCATTTCTGGCACTTTTGAAGAGAAGTTGCCAATAACTCTAAATTGACTACATAGGCCTTATCAACATTTTTCGCTTTTTTATAAGGTAAGCTAGACCTCAACACCGGTCCCTCGGGGGCTGCAGGCGCTACCTTTGGTGACGATATGTCAACCACCCTCGACCGTGCACAATGCTACTGTGCTTGATTGCAGTAGTCACCTGAACTTCATGCCTGACATCCTGAAATGAACATGTAAAATTCGAATGAAATCACTCGCTATTACAGGCAGCACTTTACAAATTGATATCAAAAATATCAAATTTTTTAAAAAGTAAAAAACACACACACACACACACAAACAAATACTAGGAAATACATTACCTCGTTTCTAGTTTCACTTTCTTTCCATTTTTTGGCTGTTCGGATAGCATTCATAACCTTGGCTTTCCTTTACCGTTCTTTCGACATAACGTCCAACCACAGGGAGCCCAAGCTTACTATCAGTGTATATATACATGTGGCTTTGAAATGTGCAAATAAAAGTCATAATTTTCATCAAAAGTATGTGTTGTTGCTATATATTATGTTTAAAATCCTCTCTGAGTTGCCTGGAGTTGTTATTTGAGTTCAATTTGATTGTTTACGTTTTTACTTACCTTTCTCTCCCTATTCATAGGGAGAGAAAGGTAAGTAAAAACGTAAACAATCAAATTGAACTCAAATAACAACTCCAGGCAACTCAGAGAGGATTTTAAACATAATATATAGCAACAACAAATACTTTTGATGAAAATTATGACTTTTATTTGCACATTTCAAAGCCACATGTATATATACACTGATAGTAAGCTTGGGCTCCCTGTGGTCCAACAAGATAGCAAAGTATGGGAAAAGTGTGTTACTGAACCATTGTTATTGTAATAGCTCATTAACAATACCTCCACATATTATCATATATTCTCGGACGGGACTCGGAAAGCAATCAGGCGCTGCATGGAATGCATGGTGTGTTGGAATGCACAACTTTAGCAAGTATTCAGGACTAGGACAATAGAGATGCATAACAAAGGAAACATAATGTTAAGGGAGGCTCTAGGCAGAGAGGTGTTGGAATCGTTGTTTAATCAAGCTCTGGCTGGCTAGGACTAATTACAAGTTGTGATGCGGTCACCTTTATAGTGACGCACTAATTGTCTATCATTATATCAATGTCAGTTTGATCTAGGTTTGTGATTGGCTATATCCTATGTGGTTCTAGATTACAATTATCAAAAACGCAGCTAAGTCGTACGAGTAATCTAAAGATTCTAGATAGTTACTTCTGCAACACTGCAACAAAGTTACACTGTTGGATAGTGATAATTATAAGTTATCTGATTGTGTCTAAACGTATTGTAAGTGGAAAATCGGAATAAGAAGTTCTGACGAAGTATAGTGTCTTGGGGTGTGGTAGATAATTGTGTGTGGTCTATGCCAAAATAGGAGGAGACTAAATGATAAGAAAATAAGAAATTGCATGATCTGGAATACAATCTGGTTCTAGAGATAATGGAACTAAAGTCTTAATGGTATTGACTTAGCTTATCTAGAAGTGTTTGAGAATATACAGCAATTAATAGTATCGGTTAAATCAGTGATTCTGTTGTGTAACAATAACACAAATGAGATGCGGTTGTCACTCTAGAAATATAATGAGCATGCAAAAGTCTTCGGATTTGAGAATAATATTTGACCGTGTTAAAGTGTTTCAATGAACTTGAAACTTCAGGGTTAATGAATGTGCTATCTAAACTAATTGACTTGGTAGTTAGAGAAAAATCCATCACGGGATTTTTCAATTTTACCCATTTCAGTAGAGACAAGTGAAATCTTTGACAAAAGACAAAATGCATATCTTTACTGGAACTCGTATTTTTCAAAATCGAATGAAGCGATTTCTTTCCATTTCCCAAAAGGAATATTGAACAGGTTGCAGAACAATATGAACAGAATCACTGATTTAACCGATACTATTAATTGCTGTATATTCTCAAATACTTCTAGATAAGCTAAGTCAATACCATTAAGACTTTAGTTCCATTATCTCTAGAACCAGATTGTATTCCAGATCATGCAATTTCTTATTTTCTTATCATTTAGTCTCCTCCTATTTTGGCATAGATTCACACACAATTATCTACCACACCCCAAGACACTATACTTCGTCAGAACTTCTTATTCCTATTTTCCACTTACAATGTTTAGACACAATCAGATAACTTATAATTTTCACTATCCAACAGTGTAACTTTGTTGCAGTGTTGCAGAAGTTAACTATATAGAATCTTTAGATTACTTATACGACTTAGCTGCGTATTTGATAATTGTAATCTAGAACCACATAGGATATAGCCAATCACAAACCTAGATCAAACTGACATTGATATAATGATAGACAATTAGTGCGTCACTATAAAGGTGACCGCACCACAACTTGTAATTAGTCCTAGCCAGCCAGAGCTTGATTAAACAACGATCCCAACGCCTGCCTAGAGCCTCCCTTATCAGTTTACTTAAAGTCCATAAAGCGAAGTTTTCGGGCATCCGACACAATTGTTTTCGATTGTTTACAGATTCGCTACCAAAAAGTTCCAATACGATCTATTTGCAAACGCTTCCATAGAAATTATCGAAACTTCGTAAACTTGAAGACAACCATGTGAACTTTTAAACAAATGTCTACTCTCTCCGAAAATCGAAATTATTCAAAAAGCGTAATAACGTCATTCTGGTGCTAGAATAATTGCGATCATGATAAAACATATATCATGGCAAACTTTAATCTATCTCTAGACTTGGTATAAAAAAATTATTTTAAATTAGTTTGTCAGCAGCAACGAATTTTTCGTTCAAACATGGAAAGTGACGCCACCAAAAAACCCAGTCCAGCCACCTTAAGCCTCTATTAAGCGCCCCTCTCTATTAAGCGTCCCTCTCTATTAAGCGCCTCCCTTCTAATAAGCGCTTCCTCTAAGACCTCCGAAATTTAATAAGCGCACCTCTCCACCTCTCTATATTAAGCGCCCCTCTTCAAATAAGCGCCTCCTCTAAGACCTCTGAAATTTTTTAATTAATTATTATTATTTAAATAAGCGCCCCTCTCTATTAAGCGCCCCTCTCTATTAAACGCCTGCCTCCCTTCTAATAAGCGCGCGCCTCCCCTAAGATCTCTGATATCTAATAAGCGCCGGGGGCAGTATTTTCTGTTTTCTATTTTCTGTTGCATGCTAGTTTTCATTCATTAATCAATTCAGTACAACTGTTTCTACTTTCTTACTGACCGTGACAACTGAACGAGTCCCACTTGAAGTCTGGTTTACACAGTTTCTCGGCAGAGCAAGGATTCGATGAACATGGGTTCTTGTCAAGTAAGAATTAAAGATGAAATTAGTACTAACAATTAACCGACAAAGCTATACAGATGGATGGCTCATTTTTATTGGTTCACAGTCTCCCAGGGCCGTACACAGCACAGGGGCAGGGGGGGGGGGGGGGGGGGGGGGGGGGTGGGCAGTTGCCCACCAAAAAGTACTGAGAACTGTCAGGAGCCCATTAGTAGGAACGTCCATCTAATATAGGTATGTGTCACAGCGTATTAGATGATAAATCTATTTTTAGATCAGTAGTTCGCGCGAAAAAAAACACCTCGATCAATCAGAGCAGGGATAATTTAGCCAATCACAACTCTCTAAATCAGTCACACAAGACAGGCAGAGAAGACAAAGAAGCGAGCTTTTCATTCAAACCTTTCAAGTTCAAATTTGAGCGAAGAGAGCGATTATGTAAGGGTTAGAGAATAACGCGAGTGCTTTATGGGATTTAGAGCTCCGAGCAGCAGATAGAAGGCCATGAGGCGCGTAGCGCCGAGTGGCCCTTCTATCAATGCGAGGCGCTCTAAATTCCATAAAGCACGAGTGTTTATTCTCTAACCGTTTTAGAATATAGTCATACTCACGAGAGTATTCTTTGGCTGCATGTCTGTTTCTTTCCCAAAGGAATACTGATTTCAAATGCACATACGCTTATGCAAAGCTGTTCAGTTGTGTGTGACTTCAGTGGAGTGAAGATGAATATTCGAAGCTTGAGGCTTTTAAATACGAAGCTTGCAAAGCTAGAAATTGCCGATATTTGTTGTGGAAATGAAGAGCAGAAATCTCAAAGTGTCTTCAAACCAGTTAGAACGGACGAAATTGAAACGAGAGAAATAATGAACACCAAAGAAAACTCAAGCACGATGTGGACATTTAATATATTGAAAGATTGCATTGGGCTAACTATATCGCAATAATCGGCATACGGCCAACTACATCTACACTTCTTGCAGAACATGGAGAAACTCGTTTGTGATTTCATTTTGAAGAGTAAGTGACTCGCTACGTTTCTTTAGTGGTTAGTATAGTTATGATATGTATTTCTGTATCAGTATTCATGTATTAAATCTAGCTGCTTAACGAATCCAAATAACTGTCGATTTATTGGATTATGATATAATATTTGAAGAGTATTTGAAGATTAAACTAAGATTGTATTATAATATTTTTTGTATATAGTTTTTCTTAGTACACGTTATATATTAGAGTGCAAATATTATATCCGTGAAATAAGCGCTAACATTTAGTACTAATTAACATTTTACTAGTTTTACTACTGAGTAGACAACAATGATAAAGCATTTGGTGCTATTTATTAGTATTATTTAGTTAGTTAACTATTTCACGGATATAATATTTGCACTCTAGTATCCTCTAAGTTAGTCATTAGTATTCCCTATATAGAGAATACTAATAAGGCTTTGTAACAAAAGAAAACAAAGAGCTTTATTAGTATTCTCTATATAGAGAATACTAATGAGTCCATTGTTAAAGCCCTATTAGTTACTTTATGAGATATAGAGCGCACAAATGCTGGGCGCTGATTGGTCGAGTGAGTATGACTATATTCTAAACAAGTAAAGAACACAGTAGTCCATGCACCTCAAAGTAAGCCTGATGAATCGGTAAAGCGAGTAGCTTCTGCATGGTTCAAGGAAAGGGAATACACAACTGTCACAAGCGACTCCAGCGCCGAAGACGGCAAATCTCTCAGCTCGGCTCAGTTTCGAGAGAATCTGATTCTGAGGCGTAAAAAAAGTTAACGAAAACATACAGAATTTGACCTACAGTGAGCAGCTGAAGCCTCTTCTTTCATCGATTTGAAAGGAGTACAACGGCGAAAATATTAAAGTTAGCCAGACAAATGTACAAATGATTGAGGAAATCGAGACTCGTACGTCTTTTGTAGTTTTGAGTTTTGTCGTTTTGGATGCAAGCTGATCAAGATTCAAGACTGCAAAGTCAACACTGAGAAATGTTTGCAAAAGATATGTTAGATACGTACTTCACAGGCAGGTAAGAACTCGGCTAATTTCAAGCTCGTAATACTAGGTTTTGCCAAAAGTCAAAAGATGTTTTGCTGTGATGAAAAAACATTGGCAATGCAAGTTTTCAGATCGGAATGACGGAAAGGCTTCTCAGTTCTTGTGGTCCTTGTGGACCAAATTTGAAACCAGTTTGGTTATATTTAATTTACTGAATTTGTAAACCCACGTAAAATAAAGTTTGTATGTAATTGTATGTATGTATAACCGAGAGATTATCGAGAGAAACATATTTCAACCAGGAAATCCGGCGTACACGAAAAGAGTGTGTCACTGTGATAATTTAAACTTAAGCTTATATTCACATGCACCATCAAATAAGATCGATGAAAGAAGAGGCTTCAAAGGAGATTTCAGCTGAGCTAGTCATTTCCGACTGAATCAGAGCTCTGTGTAGGTCAAATTCTGTATATGTTTTCGTGAAAGTTTACGCCTCAGATTCCCTCGAAAAGCCGAGCTGAGAGATTTGCCGTCTTTGGCGCTGGAGTCGCTTGTGACAGTTGTGTATTCTCTTTCCTTGAACCATGCAGAAGCTACTCGCTTTACCGATTCATCAGGCTTACTTTGAGGTGGACTACTGTGTTCTTTACTTGTATAATCGCTCTCTTCGCTCAAATTTGAACTCGAAAGGTTTGAATGAAAAGCTCGCTTCTTTGTCTTCTCTGCCTGTCTTGTGCGACTGATTTAGTGAGTTGTGATTGGCTAAATTATCCCTGCTCTGATTGGTCGAAGTGTTTTTTTTCGCGCGAACTACTGATCTAAAAAGAGATTTATCATCTAATACGCTGTGACACATACCCTATATGGGAGATGGACGCTCCTACTAATGGGCTCCTGGAACTGTACTATTTTTACTTATTTATTTTGCTGTTATATATGTACTGCCCCCCCCCCCCCCCTTGAATTTTGGCTTATGTACCGCCCCGTCTCCGATACGAACCGAGTTTTATTTACCTTGATGGGGCAGTACTCGTAACCTTCTTTGAACACAGCTTTAGCAGGGTATGCCACGTGATCAGTGTTACTCAACTATTTAAGTTATATTTCTATATCCATATATGAACTATTGTTATGTTACCTTGATGGGGCAGTACTCGTAACCTTCTTTGAACACAGCTTTAGCAGGGGATGTCACGTGATCAGTGTTACTCAACTATTGTTATGTTACCTTGATGGGGCAGTACTCGTAACCTTCTTTGAACACAGCTTTGGCAGGGTATGCCACGTGATCAGTGTTACTCAACTATTTAAGTTATATTTCTATATCCATATATGAACTATTGTTATGTTACCTTGATGGGGCAGTACTCGTAACCTTCTTTGAACACAGCTTTAGCAGGGTATGCCACGTGATCAGTGTTACTCAACTATTTAAGTTATATTTCTATATCCATATATGAACTATTGTTATGTTACCTTGATGGGGCAGTACTCGTAACCTTCTTTGAACACAGCTTTAGCAGGGTATGTCACGTGATCAGTGTTACTCAACTATTTAAGTTATATTTCTATATCCATATATGAACTATTGTTATGTTACCTTGATGGGGCAGTACTCGTAACCTTCTTTGAACACAGCTTTAGCAGGGTATGTCACGTGATCAGTGTTACTCAACTATTTAAGTTATATTTCTATATCCAAATATGAACTATTGTTATGTTACCTTGATGGGGCAGTACTCGTAACCTTCTTTGAACACAGCTTTGGCAGGGTATGCCACGTGATCAGTGTTACTCAACTATTTAAGTTATATTTCTATATCCAAATATGAACTATTGTTATGTTACCTTGATGTGGCAGTACTCGTAACCTTCTTTGAACACAGCTTTAGCAGGGTATATCACGTGATCAGTGTTACTCAACTATTTAAGTTATATTTCTATATCCAAATATGAACGATTGTTATGTTACCTTGATGGGGCAGTACTCGTAACCTTCTTTGAACACAGCTTTAGCAGGGTATGTCACGTGATCAGTGTTACTCAACTATTTAAATTATACTTCTATATCCATATATGAACTATTGTTATGTTACCTTGATGGGGCAGTACTCGTAACCTTCTTTGAACACAGATTTGGCAGGGTATATCACGTGATCAGTGTTACTCAACTCACACGTTCTGATCTGTCCTTCTACTGGACCCAAGTTGTACGACACACATTCTTCGTCAAGAAAACATTTGTGCTGACACGCTTCTAATCCGGGAACTAAGATTCTGAAGGACTTGATCACGTGACCAGTAAAGGCTTTGTTTTTTATGCAGTCGAGATATCTAAAGGATTTACAACCACCTTCGCCTGTGTAGGGAGGGGTGAAAGAGAAATATGAATGTCAGCTAACGAGCGGTTTTACAACCACATTCACCTGGTGAATGTGGTATTTTCTTACTCCCATCTAAGACTAAAGAATAGACAACACAGAATATGTAGGAATGTTGTATCACACATAGTGCAACCGCGGTTTAATTCAATTCAATCAGTGTAATGTAACAATATTACATATAATAACAACAATTTTGACATAGTTCTTCACGAGAAGAAAAAACCTACAGTCCTAAACCCCTGGATGCGCTTAATCTATCTTGAATAGGTTCTTTAATATACATATTCTTGGCGTGGTCGGATTTCCAACGACCCTGAAGTTTTAAAAGCCTTTCCTTAGAAGGATTATTCCCAAGAAACTGAACTAGGGTTATTGCTCCCCCCGACCGAAAACTATGCAAACCATATATTTTATGGTCATAACCTAAAGATGAAATACACTCTTTGAAGACTTCTCTGAATCTGGAGTAGGACAGTCGCCTCGTACCAAGCGAGTATGAATTAGAGGACTTGAGAAAAACGACATTCCTGAAAATGTAATCATCCGGGCTCTTATCTAACTTGATTCGCGCTAAATTAAAGGTATCTTATAATTAAATTATAAGGGCAAGTTGCCCTGTCGCTCTTAGCGATGAAAACGTGCTGGCCCTGTCTATATACGTCGTTCTTGCTGGTAGGAATGTTACATTTCTGGCGTGCGAATGCAATGAAGTACACAGAAATTAATATTTTGGCGGCACGTGAGCATCACGGTGTGAGCGAAGTGCATGATGGTATACGTGTATATCAGAGCGAGTATAGCACACGGTCAGCATTCTAGGCCAGCACCCATCCCTAGATGGTTTATCATTATTTTTTTTGTGGTGAAGTAAGGAAATATTGACTCCTTACCATGTCCGATATTACTGAAGTGGACGTAGCTAGACTGATACAGCAAAATAACGAGCAGTTGTTGGCTTCCATGCAGACCATGATGGATAGGTCTGTGTCGGAATTAAAAAGAAGTTCCACTGAAACCTCAGAATCTCATTTGAAAGAAATCAAGAAGCTAAAGTACGACGAACCTCACAAGTTCAAGAAAAAAGCAAATGAGGATCAATTCAAATTCAACGTTAAGGTCATGGATACCATTTCTGACGCCAAACAATCACTTGAGATGAACGATCAAGCTAAAGCTAAAGAGGAGCTGTCAAAAGGTGATAAGCTAATGTCCGAACGGCAAAAACATATTCTCTTGGCAGATAAGTCGGAATTTGGTTGGGCCACCGTCAACGAATACAAGAAACACGAACTAGCAGAAGATTCCGATGATGAGAAGAGAATCTACAAATCTGAGCTGCGGGCCAAAGCACAAAAGAAGCAGGCTTTGGCGAAGTTTCCTAAGCGTAATTACCAGAAACGCCAGAGCGCGGAAGATTCAAATTCCTCTCACTCAATCCCCGTCGTGGTTAACCGTCAGACTCCTTATGCCCATAGTACCGTGAAGTTCGCCAACAAGCCAGGAAATTGCTTCTCTTGCGGAAAACCAGGTCACTGGAGGTCTGATTGTCCTGGACTACAATCTAAGAATTGACTATATGAAGGTGTAGTAGAATCTGATTCATTTGACATAGATAGTACTGACAGTTGTTTTGTAACCGAATGTTTATCTGCCGAAACGGCAAAGGGAGAATACGTTTGTAATGTCGATAGGAAAATTACTGTAATCTCAGTTCGATCCAGGCTCAAGAAGTTTATTGATCATTGGAAAGTTATCGGAGCTTCAAAGTTTATTCTCGATATTCTAGAACAAGGATATAAGATCCCTTTTGTTGACTTACCAACACCTTTTATAGCTAAAAATAACTTATCAGCCCGTAAGCACTCTACGTTTGTTAATGAAGCCGTAAACGAGCTTCTAACTCATAATTGTATTGAGGAAATGTTTGAGATACCCGACAATGTGAATCCTTTATCGGTCTCAATACAGTCATCCGGCAAGAAACGTCTGATCATTGACTTAAGACATGTCAACAAATTTATATATAAGCAGAAATTCAAATGTGAAGACATTAAGACTATCATTCAGCTCTTAAATAGGGATTATTTTATGTTCAATTTTGACCTTAAGTCAGCGTATCATCATGTAGAAATTTGTGTAGAACATAGGAAGTATCTCACCTTTACCTGGGATTTTGATAAGTCTTTCAAGAGATATTTTCGATTCTGCGTTTTGCCGTTCGGACTCAGTTCGGCGCCATTTATCTTTACAAAGTTGTTAAAACCCCTATCAAAATTATGGCGTAGTCAAGGAATCCCCATAGCAATTTATTTAGACGATGGTCTAGGCGGGGGGAAAAATCACTGTCAAGCCAAAATTTTCAGTCTTATAGTTCATTCGGATTTGTTAAAGTGTGGTTTTGTAGTGAATGAGCTTAAATCTCATTGGGAACCTGTACAAGAGATTGCCTGGTTAGGATATGTGATTAATACTAGCGTTAAGTCTATCAGAGCAACCGATAAGCGAATTTGTAAACTTATAACGTCTATTAACAACATTCTTGATCATAGACGCGAATATCCAATTCACGTGAAGGTATTGGCCTCTGTGGTAGGTCAAATCATTTCCTTGGAAATATCGGTTGGCAACATTGTACGTTTAATGACCAGATCGGCGTATAGTATAATTAACAAGTGTATATCTTGGTATGAGTATCTTAAACTAGATCCACCCACTGTAAGAGAGCTGTGTTTCTGGCGAGACAATGCCAAACATCTGAATTGTAAACAGTTATGGTCAGGAAATCCTATTCCTTCCAAAGTGGTCTATTCAGACGCATCTGGTGACGCCTGTGGAGCGGTCCTTGACATAGATGGGACTAATAAAGTTTCTCATTGCAATTGGTCGGATGAAGAGAAGACAAGAAGTTCTACATGGAGGGAGCTTAAGGCCGTTCTTCTTGCTTTAGAGGCATTTAGGTCAGATCTTTCTAATCGTACGATAGCTTGGTTCACTGATAATCAGAATGTAGTTTCCATCGTCTTAAACGGTAGTAAGGTACTCGATTTACAAGACATAGCTCTAGAATTATTTACCATCTGTGTACAATGTAAGATATCGTTGGATGTAAAGTGGATCCCTAGAGATCTTAATACTGAAGCAGATGCTGTCAGCAGAATCATTGATTATGATGATTATACCATTAATGACAATGTATTTAACATGTTGGATTCCCTATGGGGTCCTCATACGATCGATCGTTTTGCTTGTGTCATACAATGCTAAATTAACACGATTTAATTCTAGATTCTATCAGCCAGAATCAGAGGCAGTAGACGCTTTTACCCAGAGCTGGCGGTACGACAATAACTGGTTGTTCCCACCTACAACTCTTATACCTAAAGTTATCAATCATCTTATAGCCTCCAATGGCGAAGGCACTCTTATCGTTCCTTGTTGGAAGTCATCAGTGTTTTGGACTTTACTCTGCGAAGACGGAGTTCATTGGAATAACTGGATACACGGATGGGAATCGTTAAATAACTTTAATCATAATTTAATTATCAGAGGAAAAGCGAAAAACTCCCTTTTCAACAGATCCAAGGTTTTCAGCGTCCAATTTGTAGCTCTTCGGATCTCTTTGTTGTTGGAACCGCGTAACACGAAGTATGGATTTTGTACAAGTCCCGAAGGGATATGCGACCAATGTGTCACCTAGTTTTTTGTTAATTAACAAGAATCTATCTATCAATTGCATTTTTCAATTGATTGAGTTTTTTGTACTCAAATACACTTGCGCATTCATTGCTGATGAGTCTATGGTACTCTATTTATATTCAAACAAATAAGTTTGATGAGTTCATTGTGTAAGTCCTGAAGGGATATGAGATCAATGCGTGATGAGTCTATGGCACTCTAATATGCATAGTTTCAATTGAACGAGTTTTTGCTCACATTCATGTTAATGCAGGCATTTATTGCCCCAGAGTCTATGGTACTCTATTGATTTTTCAATGTACTACGTTTTGTTCTTGTCAAGTACATGTTTTCCTGAATAGTATTTATATCTTCAATTAAAGGACTCTTTGTCAAACTATTGGATATTTGTACGTGTCTATTCATGATTATTCCATACTTTAATATCTAGTATATACAGTTGACGTGCCCGTCAATCATATTGCCATCACATTGACTGCGCGAAGAATGAGAGGTATTTTCAGTTGTGTTTTTCTTTTTCTCTTACACAGATATTTTCAACGAGGGGTTTTGGCGAGATCTCACATCTTGTCAAGATGACGAGCTATTCTCTTTAGCAGAAAGAATGAAAATGACCGTACTATCCTCCAGAGCACCAAGTACTGTCTCTGCATATCTTAGATCTTTGAAGAGATGGAAGAAGTTTACAGACAGGCACAGTACTCTGAAATATTTCCCTGCTGAACCTTCACACGTAGCATTATACTTACAATATCTAATGGAATCTACTAAGTCTCATCAGTCGGTTGACGCTGCTTTCTATGCAATAAAATGGGCCCATAACTTATCGGGTCTACCTTCCCCCACTGATAACGTTCTTGTTAATCTCGTCAGAGAAGGTGCTAAAAGGTCCATCGAACCCGAAAAATCAATAGAAAAGAACCGATCAAACTAGAACATTTGAACAAAATCATTGCTAAAGCCAATTTAGACAATGTTCTGGATCTCAGGAATGTATGCATGTACTCCCTAGCCTTTGCCGCCCTGTTACGTTTTGACGATCTTATTCGTATCAGGAGAAGTGATCTCAATTTCAATCCAGGTCACTTGAAAATTGTTATAACCAAGAGTAAGAATGATCAGCTCAGGGAGGGCAACGAAGTCCTTATCAGCAAATCTCCCCTCCCCCACACACCCGTCAAGTTGCTCAAGATGTATTTATCGAGATCACTCATTCCCGAAGATTGTACAAAATTTATTTTCAGACCCTTGCTGAAAACAAAGTCAAGCCATCGCTTGGTCAACGAAGACCGCCACATCAGTTACACTACATTTAGAGAGAAACTAAAAGTTGACCTGACCGGAATAGTGGAAGATCCTTCCAGCTACAGTACACACTCACTCAGATCTGGCGGAGCCACCCTAGCGGCTAATTCTGGTATAAATGATCGCATCATCCAGAGACACGGGAGATGGAAATCTGCATCTTCCAAAAACATGTACATAGAAGATGAATTGTCTAAAAAGCTAGAAGTCTCGAAACATCTCCAATCCGGGTAGTTCATCGTGTACGTCAAGCCCGAACTTTGGCTTCTAGGTCTTTGCAGTGATTGCACTGCGGGGCGCTGGCTGCATATCCACAATAAACAGGTTGTTCCTGAACAATTGTGTCGTTGATGAGTAGTGAAGACAAAATTGTTACATTTCTGGCGTGCGAATGCAATGAAGTACACAGAAATTAATATTTTGGCGGCACGTGAGCATCACGGTGTGAGCGAAGTGCATGATGGTATACGTGTATATCAGAGCGAGTATAGCACACGGTCAGCATTCTAGGCCAGCACCCATCCCTAGATGGTTTATCATTTTTTTTTTGTTGTTGTTTGTGTAAAAAATATTGTATGTTTTTCTAATAAGACACTGCTTGTCAAATTGTCGGAGGTAGACGACTAAGTCTCCAACGTCCGAGTGTTTTGTATAGAGCTTTTAACCTCCAGAAGCATTGCTGCAGCATGGGTTGGAGAACACGTTTCCATATTTTTTCCCACAGGGTTTATTACGTATGGTTGTTCGTGTCCCGCTCAGCAATTGATATTGTATGTAATACTAGATAGAATTACTACGTAGTGTAAGTCTTTGCAGTGATTGCACTGCGGGGCGCTGGCTGCATATCCACAATAAACAGGTTGTTCCTGGACAATTGTGTCGTTGATGAGTAGTGAAGACAAAATTAAATAACGCTAAATGATCAACAGCTAACGTAATGTGACTAGCCTTAATGTCTAGAACCTCTTGAGACCTAAGAAGACCCGCATAGGCAAACACGCAAAGGGTAGCTAAACGCAGATCCTTGAGATTGCTATTCTCGCGGGCATATTTGCTAACTATAGCTTGTATCAAAACTAGATCTACAGGCTCTTTCTTAGCTATGGAAGGATGTGGAAATCTCTTCTCTGCTTCTACTAGGTTTGCACAGAGCGATGAGTCCAGCGGATTGTGGTGTAGAGGAAGAAATCCATGCACCCATTTCAAAGCAGCGTAAGCAATCTGACAAGATGATTTACAGTTTTTGTGCAAAAGAGCCGACAAGTAGACTGCCATGTGCGTCACTTCTGCAGGCATCGTGACTAGGATACCTTGGCTTTTCTGGAAAGCGAAGAATCTTCTTGCTTCACGGACATATCTAGTCACCGTGGAATTTGCCCTTGACTTGAAGCAGTCTTGTATCAGGCTTCGTCTACGAAAAATAGAGAGCCTTCCCCAGCAAGACGCGCATGATAGGATCTGTACACAAAAATAAACAGATATTCAAAATGTTAAACCAAAAGAACAATCACAATTCAGTACTTATCACTGAAACAATTGATCTGCTCTCGGTGAGCCCAAGATCAAGGTTCCTTAAGCCTGCTCTCGGTGAGCCCAATGGCCTCAAAACTTCGGAAAATATCTACGATGCTAGCCTCAACTGGGCGAGACCTTCCCTTCAAACGATAATCTTATAGCATAAACATGCCCGTTCCAACTAGGCGAACCAAAAATCGAGTTGACGTTTCTCCCGTGCATTAACGCTTGTTTTCCTTTATAGCGCCTGTAATCGATTACAGCGTATTTAAAACGACCCCACAATAAAGGCCAAAACGACGAAGAAGGCCAGTCTGGAACAACAAGTGTTCCAACCGCCGAGTCTCTTTCCATGTGCCTCAGTGTCTCTGAAATGCAATCAACGGGAGGAACGAGCAGACAATTTTCGTTCTTCCAAGACTGAAAAAACGCATCTATACCGGACGAACCCGGATTCCAAAATCTGGAGAAAAATTTGCTCACTTTGTTATTATAATACGTAGCGAAACAATCAACTGAGTAAGGACCCCAAATGGACTCTAGAGTACTAAAAAACTCCGGAAGCAGCTGCCAGTCGTCGGTGTCTACCATCTTGCTGATAACGTCAGCTTTCTGATTCATCGTTCTTGGAATCCATTCGATGGACAACTCGATGCCTCGCGCAACATTCGAAAATCTTAATGGCCAAAGTATGCAAAGACAGTTTCATACTACCAACTTCAACTATCTTGGCTGTAGACTGGTTGTCCGTGTACCATTTGACCTTCGAATTGCGGAGAAGTAAACAAAAAGACTCAAGGCTGAAATCAATAGCAAGAAGTTCTCTATGCGTAGAGCTATAAGATTTTTCTTCATCCGTAAATAAACGAACAAATGGGCATGTTATCTTGCGCAATAACTGCCCCACAAGCATGTGAACTAGCGTCAGAAAAAACTGCATGCGAATGATCCGGGAACTTAAAACAATTTTTGACGTTAAAATTGTTAATGTTCGACAGCCAAAATACGAGTTCCGATACGCAATAATGGTCTAAACTAAGCTCGAACTCCCAACTGGGGGAAGCAACTATATTGATTTGGCAATGTCTGGTCAGAATTCTACATAGACTACCAAAAACGGGACTGAGAGAGATGATAGAGCCGGTAATAGAGGCTAGTTCTCTTGTCGAAATTGCTGAACGACCCAAAACAACTCGTAATTTACTCTCTATTTTACTTACTCTCTGTTGAGTGATAGAAATGCAACCTGTTTGAAAATTCCAAAGGATTCCTAACCAAACTAAAGACTGAACTGGTAACCATACACTCTTTTCCTGGTTGATAACGAAACCTGCAGCGGATAAATCCCCATAAATATGATGAGAGGCTAACTGGGCCTTTTCTAAAGTGCTCTCTAAAGAGAGTCGATCCATCATCCAAATAAACAACGCAATAAAATCCTCTAGATCTCCAATATTTGACCAAAGGTCTGACAACTTTAGTGAATATATAAGGAGCTGAGGAAAGCCCGAACGGAAGGACCGTGTACGCAAAATATCTAGTGACGCCGTCGGGAAAAGACCAAGAGAAACCTAAGAATGTCTGGTGGGGAGGAAAAATATCGATGTGGTGATATCCGCTCTTCAAATCGAACTTTGTAGCATAACCTCCCAAGCAAAAATAGTCTAAAGCTTTTCTGTGATCTTCGAATTTAAACTTTTTCTTAAGGATAAACTGGTTGACGAATCTCAAATCAAGTATAAGTCTCTTCTTCCCAGAAGACTGAATGGCAACCGATAATGGATTGATAACGACTAAATTATTCTTAGAATGCTCAATGATTCTATTAGAAGCGAGTAACTCTTCGATGGATTCGATCACAAATGCGCTATTATTAAGAGCCGATAAATTGTTTCTGTTGTGAGAACGAGGAGGAGTATGCTGAAACGGAAGCCTATAACCTTCTGTAATAATTTCGCGAATGAAATCGGGCGCCTGAATATTGACCCAGAATTGAATATTATTTTTGAGCCTTCCTTTTACATTCACCGAACTGCCTGACTCCTCTACCTGAGTAATGTCCTCATAAGATGTTTCCAATAAATCATCACATAAGTTGTCTAGATCAGGGCTTGAAGTTGCTTGTTGAGGAAGATGAGGGCCACTGTGGATACTGTGTAGGCTTGGTGCGCTGATCTGCCTTGGTTTTGTGCTTGTACTGTGGGACTCGGCATGTGCTGCTCCAATGGCCTGAGTAACCACAGGTGTAACAGATGTCCTCTGGCCGAGGCTCTCGGCGGCCTGCGCTTAAAGGCAAGATACAAAAAATTATTAACGATTTTTTTTAAACGGTAACTGAGTTATAATAAACTGAAATAAAATGTTACAACGAAATATGAGACAACAGAAAAAATTGAAAAATATACCGCCAGTTGCAGATATGCTTAGCGATACGTGGATGAATCAAAAACGGTAGTACGAGCTTTATATAGATAAGAACTGCAAAGACGAATACCAGCGAGCGCGTCCTCACACGTCAAATTAACACGTGAAAAAACGAACAAATAGTCAATTAGCTATCCTTAAGAAAATACATTTTCATTCTCCCTCGCCAGCTCGTCCGAAAGAAAATTATTTTCTTACTCCCATCTAAGACTAAAGAATAGACAACACAGAATATGTAGGAATGTTGTATCACACATAGTGCAACCTGGATCTCACAAAGAAAGAAGAGGAAACAATTCAATAATTACAAAAATACAAAACGATACAAACCTCGAAAAAATGAACTATCTTGACGGCGTGATGAATAAGGTAAGCTGCGAGTATATCGAGGAGCAGCAGTAGCAGCCAGTGACTTCGCATTATCCTTTCTCTTCTTAGTGGCTTTTTCTTGAGCTTTCTTAATCCGTTTCTCATCGGCCGAATCGTCGGCCAGCTCGTCACTCTCGTACTCGTCCACTGCCAACCAACCAGCCTCACTTTTGTCTGCCAATTTTATGAGCTTCTGACGTCTTTCGACAAGTTTGGAAGCGCGTTTGGAAGACCTAAGGGCTGAAACCAATTCTTCTGATTGGATATCCTCTGTAATGGACTTAAGCTCGTCCAAAACCTCGGAATTGAAAAGGAACTGCTTATTATTTCCCTTCTTCTTCAACTTCTGCGCCTCGGCTTCTCTTTGAAGTTTCCTTGTGTTTCTGGACTCTGGCTTATAAGCGGCACTGGAGGAAGCAGCTTGAGCGTCTGAAAACTCTCTTAATCTAGTATCCAAATAGCCTTTAAACTTGTCGAAAACTTCGTCTACGGAGGAAGGAGTTGAAAGACCGCGCGAGTCACCCCTTGTAGCATCAGTTTCAGAGCCTTCTTCGTCCATTACTTGGCAAATATACCGCCAGTTGCAGATATGCTTAGCGATACGTGGATGAATCAAAAACGGTAGTACGAGCTTTATATAGATAAGAACTGCAAAGACGAATACCAGCGAGCGCGTCCTCACACGTCAACACGTGAAAAAACGAACAAATAGTCAATTAGCTATCCTTAAGAAAATACATTTCCTTTGCATTTTGCGGTTAATTTGCGATGCCTCAGAAGCTTCGCAAAACAAATGTTATTTGCATTTTATTTGCTGACAGACAGACCCCCTAAGCGGTACCAAATCGCGGATTTCAAACCCGCCCTGAATGATAGCCGTGATGGTGAGTGATTCTTTAAAGACGTACTGTTAGAATTACTCGGGCTCCCTGTTTACTCGGGCTTCCTGTGGAAGGCCGGAATCTAAAAATGCAGGCCGTTCGTCTTCGTTCTTTGACCTCAAACGTGAAAGTGGCTTCTGAATGCGCATTCGCCTTGTGCCGGCTGCTGAGATGACCCAATGATCACACTCATGATGAGAATAAAGCGCTTTCTTCTCTTGAAATCACGGATTATTCGAGGTACATTTGGTTCCAAGACGATTTTAAAGCACAAACGAAAGGGGAAAATAGTTGCCATTTCCGTTTCTGGAGGTCTTTTGGCAAAACAAATGGAAAACCCAGCATTTTCTGGCGATTTTCTGGCGACGATTGACTCTTCGGTTTGAGTATGAGATTGCCGATAGTGATGAAACGAAGCTTGCCATAACTGAATCCACTTCACGCCTGTCGTCCGCCATTTTGAATTGGGACAAACTGAACGCGGCAAAATTTGTACTGAGAAATCTGGATCAAAAATTTTAATATGCCGTAACTCGATTTCGTTGGATTTTTAAAAACTTACCATTTTAGAAAATATGTTTCTTTGTTATTTATGACCTTTGTTATTTATGCCTGCTGATTATCGAAGTTTAAATTTTGAAAATCCAACGAAATCGAACGGAGTTACGGCAAGTCAAAGTGATCCAGATTTCTAGGAATTTTGCCGCGTTTGTCGCAATTCAAAATGGCGGACGACAGCGTGAAGTGGCTTATTCAATGTACAAAATAACTGAAGGCTCTCGTTTAATTTCTAATGCTAGAGAATACTCGATTTCCTGCTTTTCCCATTGAGTTATTATCATTACTGTAGCACTACCTTGTTTGTTTTTCCTATTTTCTACTGATTTCTTCCTCCTTATAAGTTTCTTTTATCAGCGAAGTTTTTGGGAGTTTTTATAATTTCTATATATTTTTTTTTTATAGCACTTTTAGTTTTCTTAGATCCTCTGTCTACTCTCACTTCACTAGTATTCTAACCTGCACTTACCATACACAAACGTGAAGCTCAATTGCAAAACAAAGTAACGCAGAAGTTCATCACATGTGAAATCTTTGGCTTTCATTTTGTTTGTCGGACTGGAGGTATGCATGGGAACACCGGCTACGGCTGCTTATACTAATGGCGGTCATCAAATATTAATCGCTTCAGAAAAACAAACCAATTAAGAGTGAAATAAAGATATTGAGATGACCACGTAAAATGGCGGTCTCTTCTCTCCACACTCCATTACATTGCACCGGAGGGATGTAAAAGAACCCAAGCACCACTGTTTGACTAAGAGTAGGGCACGAAGTTCCCGGTGTGTGTGGCCTGACCTATACTACCCAAGTGTCCCCGATTAGTGGAGCACTTGTGCTCTGCTAGAAGATTTGACACTCAAATAAAGTTGTTAATTATTTATTATTATTGAGAAGAACATTTTGAACTTCATGAATTAAGTTTTGGCTTGAAGACACGAAAACTACTAATTAAAGTATTTCCTGTTTTTTTGGAACCCGATTATACTGAGACGAGTTTTTCATTTGTATACTTACTGATCGTGATACGGAATTATCAGTTAAGACTTTAATAAAATGAAGGTCGTTGAAGTAATATTTCAAATCCGAGTGAGTGTTTTAGACGTGATTTCTAGATCCAAGTGTCATGAACAATGGCGAGGCGTAGCCGAGCCATTGTTTATGGCACGCGGATCTAGAAATCACGTCTAAAACACTCACGAGGTTTTGAAATGGCTTCTCATACTATTCTAAATATTCATGTGCCAGAGAATTATATGAAGAGAAATAATTAAATATAAGACAATACACAAAGTTCCGAATTGTTTAGGCGAGAATTCCACACAGTGGATCGGAATTTTTAAATATTTTCCGGCAATGAATTCAGTATTCAATTCGGCTCTCACATGGTTCAGTGCGAGCGGTAAGCATGGCCGAAGCGCTAGGTTCTAAGCAAAAGAAACGGAGGTTTAAAGAACCTCAAACATTGGAAGAAACAAAAATGGTAGTCGGCCAGTCAATTCCTAAAACTACACAATACAAGACTCGATGGGGTGTACGTATATTTGAGAATTGGAGGAGTCAAAGGAATAATAAGCTCCCAGAATGCGAAGTTAATCCTTTAGGATTAAACGTATCCTTCGTTCAAACACTGGATACGCCTTTAACTTCAATGACGAAAGCCAGCTTAAATTTCTGGCTTATCAAATTTATCCAAGAGTTAACCGACAAAGATGGAGCTGCATACGTGGAAAAGACGATGTATCAAATAATTTGTTGTTTGAAGAGATACTTCGAGACGAATGGAAGAGCTGACTTAAATCCACTGGATACCAAAGACGTTGTGTAAGTATTTACATGATGTAATTTGCTTAAATTGTTTCTTTTGCCAAGATTAAATTACATGTCGAATATAATATTTACTACGAGTAGTAATGGTTTTTATTTCATTTCAGTTTTCAAGGTTTCAGTCAGATCCTTGACGCTGAAATGAAAAAATCCCATCGTGCTGGAGGACAACTGGAAAGATGCAAAGAAGAGAAGAAAGCCCGTTACTGAGACGGAGGAAACTATGCTTTGGACATTGGACTTGTTAGGAGATAAGACAGCTCAATCTTTAGTTAATACTATTTATTTTTATATTGGAAAGCTTTATGGGCTTAGACCCTCTGAGCATAGGGAACTCAGAATGAGTAGTTTCGTTATTGAAGAATGCACGATTACGTATAGAGAAAATGTCACAAAAACGTATCATGGTGGTTTGCGTGATTTAAAAAGAAAAGGGCGAGTAGTTGAACACCAATGCCATTCCGAAAACGGAGGAAATCACAAACCTTGCTTAGTTGATATGTTCAAGGAATATGTATCTATGATAAGAGAGTTAAGTAAATGCGATGAAGCTTTCTATTTTCGACCTAGTAAAACAGCATACAAGTTTGAGAATTCGCCTCTAGGAATTCACACATTGAATAATATTTTGCCAACTATGATGGAAAAAGCAGGTTTCAAGAAAAAGACCGCCCACTGTCTCAGGGTAACTACTGCTTCCACATTATTCCAAAATAAGCATGAGGAAAGTCTCATTCGTCAACGTACTGGCCATGTTTCTTCGGCACTTTTTGCTTATGAGAAACCGGAGAGAAAAAGCAACTTGAAAAGGTTTCTAAGTGTCTTGGTCCACCACCTTTACCATCGGAAAATGCTTCAATTGCCTCAGAGTCAAACGATATGTTGCCAGACTTTTCTGACGAAGAATTTGATAAAATTGTTCGTGAATTTGATTTCAGTCAAATTGAATCTGAAATAAAATCCGACACGAAAAGGAATGAACAGGTTGACTTGCTTTTGGCTAACAATTCATATCATAATTGTACGATTAACATTTCCTTCAATCAAAACTAAGTAATTAATTAACCGGTTTATACTAATTAAGAAGTAGAGTATTAACTAAGAATCATTAAAATTGTGTAGTTTATATGTAGTTTTGTGTTCTATGAAAATGCAAGATTAGAACTCATTTGCATATCGTATTTAGAACTAATTATTATATCGTATTTAGAACTGATGATAATTAGTTCTAAATACGATATGATAATTAGTTCTAAATACGATATGCAAATGAGTTCTAAACCTTCTATATTGTCTTACCCCACAATTTCCCTATGCTTCAATGCCCTCACCACTTGCATAATTTAAAAATCTGTTCTTCCCCCAGTTTCAATGTATGAACATGTGACCTCGAAGAACATCGCTCATTGGTCAATGTCTCATGAATATTTAATGTAGTATGAGAACTAGAATTAAAACCATGCAGTCGACGTTGTTGATAACGGCAGTTAGAGACCCCCTCCCCAATATCTATACTCAGGGTTTCTCTTCCAAAAACTTTAAAAGCAATAACCTTTAATTTTACACGGAACGGACTGAAATGTAATGATTTTAGTTGGAAATAGGGAAATAGCTATATAGTCGAACCTCTAGAGTGATTCCAATAAACCTGGGCACTACTAAATAGCTGTCAGTGTTTATTAGATGCAAAGGAACAAAAGACAACAAAAGAGTGAGTGTCTAATAGTATGTATTGGTGTAGTTAGTAATGCCCAGGTTTATTGGAATCACTCTATTAAGCGGTCACCCTCGAAGAATTGGCAAGTAGCCGCTTAAATAGAGGTTGGCGCGATCATAGAGTACAAACCATATATGTCCGTGAAATAGTACTATTACTAAATAGTACTAAATAGTGTTATCTCCATTGTTTTCCATTGTTTCATCAGTGCTACTTAGTACTAATTAGTTAGTACTGTTTCACGGACATATGGTTTGAACTCTAATGCAGCCTGTTTATACAGTATCGAAAATACTCTATATCCTTTTAAAATCGCACAATTCTCTGTACTTAACAATTATTCCCCGAAGTGGAGGTGAGTAGTGGTGGATATTTACAGAGCCGCGAGTCTTCGAGTGGCAAGGTAAATATCTACCACTACTCACCGACACTGAGGGGGATAATTGTTTTAGTATATAGGTATATACCACACAAGTGAATAGCCAACCAAATATATTTAATTTCAAGAAGAAATAGACACGCTCGCGAAACGCGACGCCATCTTGTTTTGCTCGGAGGTGAATAGCCATGCAAGGATATTCCGAGATTGCATGAGTAGCCAATCACAGCGCACGAAAAGTACTATTCACTTGTGTGGTATATACTATTATATGTACAGTATCAGGAGCCCTGACAATATTCAATTCTTGGTGGCCGCTTACTAGAGGTAAAAACAATAGAAGAGCTCTTGTCGGGACGGCAAAAATGTGGCCGCGGCCGCTTAATAGAGGTGGCCGCTTAATAGAGGTCAAATTTACAGTATCACATTGATAATTCTTTCGGGACTTTGAGAACTGGCCGCTTAATAGAGGGTGGCCGCTTAATCGGAGGTCCGACTGTAGCATCGTTATGACCGCAAGGGATTCTGGGAAGAAATGAGAAAATAGAATCTTCTCGAAGGTTTTTCAGAACTGAAGAAATGTTCAGATAAAAATGCGTACTGATATGAAGATTGTTGATTTAACCATATATTATACAATACTTCAGTAATTTGCAAGAGTTTTATTTAGTCATAGCTTTCATGACTCAGCTGTTGACCCGACAAAATTGAACTTCAGCAGGAGCCCATTACTAGGAGCCTTCCTCTCCTATAATAGGTTTGTGTGACATCGAATGCACAAATTGGGCTAAAAATAGAACACTCATTAAAAATTCCGCGCGATTAACCAATCATGTCGCGTCTTACACAATAGGAATTTGACGTCAGATTTTAATGTCGGCCGAAAGCGTCAGACCGTGTAGTTCCAGTGATTCTAATAAAATAATCAGAATCTAGTGAAATTCATACCTGCCAACCCCCCGAGCCCTCAAATCTTGAGACTGGAAAAGACACACATGAAAAGACACATATTCTAATATTGAAAAAGATCGTTACGTTGTATTACGCAATTTCACCGTAAATCGTGTTTAGCCGGGAGATTTTGTCTTCAAACCGGGAATTACCGGGAGTTGAGGTCCAAAATCTGGAGACTCCCGGCTAAACCGGGAGAGTTGGCAGGTCTGGAAATTTCAGATCAGTTTCGTCGTTTGCCGACTTCAGTACTTCATCAAGCGAGGAAGAACAATGATTGAAAACATTAAAAACAAAACAAAAAAGCAACTCCAGGTATTATTATTTATATCAAAACTTCAAGTGCGAGAACTTCTAAAAACAATTAAAAGCTACTAGTTAAAAAGGCCAGTTCAAAACCCGGCCAAAAAACGAACATCTTCTGCTCTTTCTGAGAAGGAATTCAACGATCTGGTATCATGGATAATCTCTTACGAAGAACATAATTAAACTTGTGCAGGATTAGCAGTGAGAAACCAAGCTAATGAATATTCCAAACCGCCGGTGTGTTTTGCTAATTAGCTATTGTTATCTGAAACGCAGCAAAATGAATCACGAACTTTGAAGCTAATAATTGCCCTATACCACTATGACGTAACGGCTTATTTATGAGGGGGACAGAATCGTGAAGAACAATAGAAATTTGAACTAAATCTGCTCTGCTGAGATTCGCTTGATTTCAAATTGGCTAGTTTCCAGATATTATGTTCATCGATACTTTTCCCACAATATTTACTGTGTTTGGTGACTTTTATCGCTTTCAGACCGTCTGTAAAATACATTTATTTGGGAAATCCTTTGTGTTGTTGCTGTTTTGACCCCCTCTAGCGACCATGATCCTTAGCGTTTAAACAATAGATTGTTTTGATTTGACGTCATAGTGGTATAGGGCAATTGAAGTAGGATTTTATCGAAAATTCTCGACATTGTCACAAAGTTCCTTCTAAAACAGCGAAGTGAGGTACAGTGGAGCTTCTTTTTCTGTGGCCTGGATGAAGATTTTATCGCATTTTTATTCATCGGCTGATCTTGGAGTGCCGGCTTTCTTGCCTTCTTTGAACTGAAGACGCCTTTGGCGAATGAACTTCGCATACACTCAGTGATAACCCTCTTGTTTTAGTGTTCTTTGCCGCTCTTTAAGGCACGGTTCGTCGGTTGAAAGTTTCAGTTGTTTTTCGACAATCTTTCGGCGAAGAAGTTCTTTAGCAAAAGTACGTGCACATTTGTGTGGTTTAATTGTTATGTTGGCGCCGCTATCCAACTTTTGCTTCATCAGAGTCGAAATCATTGGAGAACGGCTTCATTCTTACGAAGACTAAATCATGAATCAAAAACCAACAAGAGAAAGTTGATAAAACAAGAATAAACATATGAAGCGATAGGTATAAGAACGTAGAAGAATTATCATAATAGGGCTTATTTCACTGCATGTCAGTACATATTTGGTTTTTACAGTAAAATATGCTGCCAGCCTGGCTAAGGCCGAAAATTATGCGATTCTAGGCCGGTTCCGGTCACAAATATTAAAAAATAAATCAGTCATAAAATGTTCGGGTGTCACCAGGATCTTCGGCTCTTCAGCTGCCATTGAAAAACGCGGGGTGTATTTCGTCATATGCTTGGGCTTCCTGTGTTAAAATACTACGTCAGAACGAGGCAAAGTTTCCCGTGATCCCTCTGGGTGACGTCATGACATTTCACCACGTGCGCGCCTTTGCTTTCTTTTCAAGATGGCGGCGAGTAACTATTACGCTGGTTATACTTCAGGAGCCCAACATTCGCAAGGATTTACACAAGTTCAAAATCCGCCGATTCAGACGAGTTATTCAGCACCCCAGGCAACTACTGGTTATGCTGTTCAAGGTACAGCACCAACGGCTGCCCACTACGGCCCGCCTCAAACTCAGGCACCACGACAAGTAGTTCAACCCGCTGCCTATTCAGCTGCATCTAGTGCTTACGCTCAGACAGCTCCTACCCAAGGCAGCGCTTATGGCTACACAGCAAGGCAACAAGATGCTCCTCCACCACCACCACCAACTAATACAGCCTATCAGGCAGCTTCTCACGCCGGCTATCAAACCCATCCAGCTTCTCAAAGTTATTACGAAAGAGACGCTTACGAGAACAAAGCCACCTATTATTCACAGCAGCCGGCTTCTACCGTTCAAGTCAGCCAGGGAGCCTACTATGCTCAGGGCGTTACAGCTACAACCAAGGCCGCTTATCAAGCTTCTGTGGCAACAGCTTATCCAACTCCCGTGAGTGCGACTAGAGTTGCGGCCAAGTCTCATCCAGTACAAGCCTACACTTCCAGTTCTACTGTAGCTTATCCATATTCCACTGCTCGTACGCACAGCAACTACAACAACCAGGGTTCGTACTCTACTTCCAACTATGGTGGCTCTAATACTGTCCCTACTGAAAGCTACCATCCACAGGCGTATGAAGCAGCAGTGTATAATGCTGCAGCCGCTTATGTACAGCAGCAACAACAACATCAAACACCGAGGCCGAGCTGGAAGAATAAAGGCAGCGGAATGAGCGGGATGCCGTCCAACAAGCAACAAAAACCCAAAGCGCCACCGAAACAGCCACAGATTCACTATTGTGATATTTGTAAAATAAGCTGTGCTGGACCTCAGGTTTGTAAACGTTATAATATCATTATTATTGAATTTTAGACGAAAATTAATGAAGAGTAATTGACAGATCCTGAAATTTGTGTGGTCAATCTTCACCCTTTTTATGGCTTTGTCTACCTATCAGGCTATCTAGACTGGTATTCTAGACTTTATACGGTGATACGGTTCTTATATCTCAAGATCAAATAATCCTACTACTAACTGTTGGTTATAATTATCATCAAATACTAAAAGGACGTTTTATGACTACGGTATCTATTATTTGGAAAATTTAGTTTATAAATTTTGAATGATTGAATAAATAAAAAGTTAATGAGAAGTAGAAAAAGGAAAATGTTATTGTTTGACATTTTTCAGGGTTGTCAAAATGACTTTTAGTTCTAGACATTCACCAGTTGCTTGCGTCTATAGAAATTGATAAAACCAAATTACATGTAACCAAGGCTAATCTTACATTGGGTCATTATAGTCATTAGTATAAAAGGTCTCCCCTTACTTATGTTTTTAATACATGTACATGTATTTACACAATAATGATTTGTCTCTTGATAGACTTACAAAGAGCATTTGGACGGACAGAAACACAAGAAGAAGGAAGCGACATCTAAAGCTAAACCTGACACTTCAACAAACAACAGTAACTGTTACCAGTGTGAACTCTGTAACATTACATGCACTGGTGCAGATGCTTATGCAGCACACTTGAAAGGTGCTAAACACCAGAAGGTTAGAAAATGACATTACATGCTCCACTCCAAGTAAGACACCTTGGCATGTCCGCAGGGGGAGGGTACTCAGATACATTTGTATAATAGTGATAGGGAAGTGCAAAGGACTTTTTGGAGTTTGAAATTTGAGAGTGGGTGGGGACTTTTTAGGGATTAGAAATTTTTAAGAGGATTTTTTGGGGTAGTGTGATTAATGTAAAGTGTTATGTGTTCTTGCCAGGTTGTGAACCTACACATGAAGATGGGTAGACCAATCCCAGAAATCCAGCCCATCAAGCCTCCAGAAGCTAAAGAAGGTGACGATAAGACAAAATCTGCTGCAAGTAACAGAAATCATGGCAGAAAAACCGGAGCCAAGCGAACGGCTGCTCCTAAGATCACTTTTGTTGGTGGGACAAAGCTGACAACAACCGGTGTTGTTAAGAGTGATTCTAGTGCCGATGGTACAGCTGTACAGAATCAACAACAAATACCACCTGCCAAGGAAGATGAGAGTATGGAAATGTCTGCTGATGGAGAAGGTATAGTGTAGAAAAATATCAATTTTCAGGAGATTTTTAATCAGCCAGCCCCAATCTTTTACTAAGAAAGTCATTCATTCCTGGGGCCTGGCCATGTAGCCGGTGCTTTAAAACTCAGGTTTCTGTAGCCTGAAGCGACTAGGTGTATTGCCACTCCCGCTGGACTGGATGGTAGTCAATCGCAGGTTACCCTCCAGGATGTAATTAGATTACTCTAACCATACCCATTTATACACCTGGGTGAGGCAAGTAAAGTGTCCTGCCCAAGGACACAATCTGATTGTCCGAGGCAGAGACAGGGATCAAGGGATCGTTATGAGTGCTTGGCAATGATGCTAGTCAGTCTACATGTAGTTCCTTCTACATGTGTAAATGTACATGTGGAGTTTGGTTTCATTGTCCCCTTGCGTGCATGTCTGATCACTCATTGTATGCTTGTGGTAATTATTAGTTGTTATTATTGTACTTGTTACTGTAGGTTTACCGGGCATGAGAATTACAATGTATTCTTTGAATATTTATCTTGTAGAAAAATTTGATTTGGCAACTTTTACTGGAGTGGATAAAGCCAAAATAGTTGGTAAGCTTTGCTGCTGTGACCCTCAACAAATTTGAAAGATTATTGTTTTATCCCCCCAAAATAATAATAAATATTATTATTCTCTTCTATTATCAGGTTCTGATTATCTTGAAGAAATCAAGAGTGACGAAGGAAAAGTTGTAAGCTTCCACTGCAAGCTTTGCGAGTGCAAGTTCAATGATCCTAACGCTAAAGAAGCACATTTGGCTGGTCGTAGACACAGGTTACAATATAAAGTAAGTGTATTCTTTGTTTACATGTATGTACACATTCATTCCTTGTGGAATATAGAATAATAATATGGTTATTTTAATTGACATTTGTAGAATTAGAACTTTGAACAGGCCTGTAATGATGACATTTTTGTCGAAGTTGACACATTATTTTGGCATATTATTTTTTTAGCCAAGGACAGGTGGCTACTTTTGTCATGTCAGATGGCAGAATTCCACCAGTTGCTGCCTTCTACATGTACTAGGAATATTATATGTTTTGGAATGATTGCAAACCAACTTCTGATACAGTAAAATAATCATTTTCTTACAATGCTTTATATGACTTTCAGAAAAAAGTACAGCCGGATCTTATTGTTGAGACTAAGCCAAGTAACAGACGGTTGAGCAAATCTCAAGAGGAGAAACTACGCCATAGATGGGAGCAAGAACAAATGTGGAGATGGCGCAGAGATGACGATTCACGTTGGCATGAGGAAGAGGCAGCAGCTAGGCGATGGGAAGAAGAAGAGTACGTCAGACGAATGGAGGAGGAAAGGTTTTGGGAAGAAGAGCATAGACGTAGATATGAGGCAGAGTTTTTGGAGTGGAGCGATAGATCACCATCTGGGACGCACCCAGCTTCCACCTCTGTTCCAAGACTCATGGATGCTCCACCTGGCATGGTATTGACATTTAAATTTTTCAGTATTATGTTCAAGATTATTACCACATTTCATATTAATCTTCAAATGAGTCAAAACTTGTTTCTATCTACCATGGATGTATTTTTGATATATCTTACATTAGCTAGTTGTTCAATAGGAAGTCGAAATGTTCATAGGAAGCTAGAGACTGTGTAGATATGAAATATGGTACTCAACTATCATTATTTGTCTAGCCCCACATGCGTCCAAGGTATACCTCTCCAGATGACCACATGGTCATGGCAAAGCACTCAGCTATCTACCCCACAGAAGCAGAACTTCAGTCAGTCCAAAACATAGTATCAGCTTCAGAAAAGGCACTCAAATTTGTCTCTGACGTCATCTCAGATGAAGATAACCCACAGATGGAAGTTGAGGCTTCAAATGAAGGAGAGAAGGTAGAGAAGGAAGTTACGCCTGTTATAAAAGAACCAGAGGCAGCAGAAGCCAAGGCAGAGCCAGCAGAGACGTCTGCAGAGAAAACAGATGCAGAACCTGAATCTGAACCCAAAGAACCAGCAAAACCACAGGCACCAAGTAAGAACAACAACATATTAAAAAAATACCAGAAATGCTCCAAGTAACATCTGGTTTCATTTGACTATTAACCCCTTGACTGCCAGCACATTTGGTATTCCCTGCGGCAGAAGAAATGGCAGACAATTTGTCTTGAAAAAATATAAAAGCCAGAAAGTAGTAACCTACAGTACCGCCTAAAAGTATTGCAACAGCCAAGAACCGCAATTGCGTTTATTTTGCGGTTTGCGGCCGGTTTGCGGCGCAAAAAGAAACCGCAAAACAAAATGGCGTCCAAACTCATTAAAAACTGAACACCGCAAATTGCGCTTTCTTTTAGAAGTCTTTTTGCGCTTTCATTGTTCGTGTGCGAGTTGCGTGAATTGTGAATAAATTATCTTTGCGTTTTTAGCAGTTTATACATGTAGACTTTCAATCATTTCAACAATAACAACCAAACAACTCCTCGTAGTAATGCTCGGAAACTCATGCAATTTCCCGGTATAGTCGTAGGCTGAGGATAAAATATCGCAACTTCTAAAATAGATTTGTAATGACTGAAAAACATACGCATGACTTGCCGTGACCGTGTTGTTTTTCCACAGCATTCGAGTCCTTCCATTTACTCGCCCAAAGTAACAAGCTGTTACTAGTAGATCAACGATTTCAGCTAGAAACCTGAAACTTTTCATCTCTAAAACACAACACTGTGATTTATGAAAACACAAATGCCGAGATTTACGATGTTGGTGAATTGTAGACAGTTTGATTGACACATGGTGTGTTGAACCCGTGAGAATGTACGGGAAGCTTATGGAACTTTATACAAACTAGTCAGATAAACTCTGAAATGCGACAAAATGTATTTCAAAAAGAACTTTCATTAGATACGGTTACTTTTGCTCATTTGGTAAATACGACTCATCAAACTATCAATAACCAAGCTCAGGTGTGAAATGTTTGTTTACGATTACGAAGTGAGTTCTTGAGAATATTATTATTCACATAAACGACTTGTTTGATCCTAAATCTTTTTGCTCAAAGGCCTTTAGTACCAAATGAAAAACATTTATTTGGAATCTGGATGAATCTGAACATTTCTCAAACACTTTTTTCAGAGATACTTGTTAAGGTGTGACACGCCACGCGTGCAGCGTGAACCGGATCAAACCGGTCACGAACTTGAGAAAGTCAAGTTCGATATCTTCATACTCCTAACTTTAGTTCCTCACTAGGTATAATTTTAAGATGTCTTAAGACATGAATTCCAAATCTAAAGACCGATCAGAGCGGCTGTCAGTGAATAATTTCCATAAACTTGTCATCACTTCGCGTTTCAGCGAACGACAGACTGATCGTAATTTGTTGATAAGGATAAAGTGCTTTCATCTACTGATTTGTTGTGGAATCCTTGCACATTTGAGCTTTCACTCGAACCCCCCGTTCTATTGTCTTATGCTGTAAAAAGCGCCCTTACCGCAAACGTCCGCAATTGCGGTTCTCTTTAAGAAGTCTTTTTTTGCGGCGCAATTGCGGTTCTTAGCTGTTGCAATACTTTTAGGCGGTACTGTATATAGTAATACCAAAGAAGTTGTATTTTATACGCCAGTGTTGCATACATTTTTACTAAATCTCGACGTACGTCAATATGGCATGTGAGAGCTGACATCACGTCAATAATGCTGTCACTTCAGTACCATTCTATCAGTGTTGCTAAGAAGTGATTTTTACTCCATAACTGCCCCCCCCCTCTTGAAAAAGCGCCCTTACCCATGTAAGGTGATTAAATTAGTAGCAAGTAACACCTGTGTATATTGACTAGGTAGCTGTCATTAATGCTGCCAGTCATTCTCTCAGTGTTGCTGTTTTGCCATAGATCATCCTAATGCTTATACATTGTACATGTATGCAAAGCATACATTTTATCAGGTGTTTTTAACATGAGCCTATGACTTGGAAGACTGGGCAACCACTTCCTACATTATCGACTGAAAATAAATTATTATTATTATTAGCTCTATACCTAATTACGATGCCATGTGTTTCCGTAGCAGCAAAGAGGATAAGTATAACTAATTATAATGCCTTGTTATTCAGGAGCCTTGAAGGGTGTCATGCGTGTTGGAGTGCTAGCCAAAGGGCTTTTATTACGAGGGCGATTAGATGTGGATTTGGTGGTCCTCTGTCATAGTAAGTCCTCTAAATTCAAACAGTATAATTATATTTGGTAGTATGGAAGTTAGATGCTTTGAGTGGCTTGTGAATGATATGTAGGCCATTTGACCTTGAAACTTCCTATATCAAATCAAATGGATGTAAAGAATTTAGGAAACTTTTGTTTATCTATTATTCATTTACATCCTTTGAGACATCTTTGCTGTAGCCTACCACTGCCTTTGATCACAATTGGATGTTTCATCGGGCTAAATCACAAACAGCAGCAACTCCAAAGTTTGAAAATTTCAAAAACAACCTAACATGGCAGCTGCTCTACTCAGGCCAGATCCTGGAAATCGTAGATCTGGTTTTCACTAGCGATGCAAGCAAAAGAGGCCTTGTATCACAGTGAAAACTGGCCCTAAGTACATTATGTAAGAATAAGGAAAAGCACAAGAGGCATTATGTTACCATGAAAAATCGCCTGATGCAAGCACAAGTACTAAAATATTTCAAGTTGTTTTGCATGCATTGCCTATCTATCTACCCATTTTCACACGACACTTACATGTTTACTTGAATTGGGCCATTTCCATGACAAACAAATTTCTTATGCTTGCATCATAGTAAAAACTAGGCTTAAAATTATAACTGTCCTTTTTTCATAGCAAGGAGTGCCTATTACACTGTGTCACAACTTCTTCACAACTAATTTTTTTAATGTGATTCGTTAACAGATAAGCCTTCAGAGAATCTTCTCAAGAGGGTGTGCGATCTGCTGCCACCTCAACTTGCGGTAATTGTTATTGTACATCATTTTGATGTCTTTAAAATTGAACTCACTAACAAAACATTGTCTGTTTTTTTTTTCAAACAGAAAGTAACCGAAGAGAAGTATGAGATAAAGACCGTACCTGAAGAGTCCGCATTGAAGATCAGTACATCAACTGAGCCAAAAGTGGTGGTTACAGTAACATTGACGTCACCCATAATGCGAGACATTGTTGAGCCTACTCCTGGTAATGTATAAGTTACAGCTAATGGTAACCTGCTAGAACCTTAATGGCCAGTATTTGAGGGCATTACATTTGGGAGGATCCAGGGGAAGATGATTTCTAAAACATTTCCCTGTACTGTTTTTTTTAATGTTTGAAGAGTGTTTAAGAGCGCTCGGCTGCATTTTTGTACGACTCTTTTGTGAAACTTCTATTCTAGTTTAGCAATCGGCTGCTGTATTTAAAAAAAGAAATCATATTCTGCCCTCTGTCAATGTAGTGGGGAAGAAAGGGAAAGGAATACAATCAAGTGTAGACTCGAAGTAAAGAAAGATGCTGCAATATAGCTTTGCAAGGGTGTGCATATACTTGGATATGTTGTTCTATGCCAACAGTTCAAGCCCCTGCATCCAACAGTTGCATATTTTTTTTATTTCCAGCCTATGCTGACTGGCCATGCTATCGTCAGCGTTGTGTTAAATATCCCATGTACTATTAACAAAATGCTGACTAATGCAATATTGATCTTTCAGTTAGTTCAGTTACCGTGGCAGCATTGTGTTAACTGCCACCTTAATTTATTAACAAAATGCTGACCATTACATATCTTCAGTGGTATATGTTCAGTTACTATGCAGATGGACAATCAAGTTCCCATTAGAAAGGAAGGGAAGGCTAAAAGACATTAGCTCGTGCAATGGCTGGTCCCGAGACTTGGCTCAGTACTTGCAGTACAGTGCTGGTTCCTGTCTCTAGACTGGCCACTGACACTTGCGACATGTCTTGACGCTTTCTCTAACCATCCAACCTCTCTACTACTAGCAGAAGATGAGTCTGAAGTTCTGGATAAGCAAAAATGTCTTGATGCATTGGCTGCCTTACGACATGCCAAATGGTTTCAGGTTCGCGCAGATTGCTGTTTATTATAAGAGGAAATGTCACATTTGTCTTGTGTAGTTTGTAGACAGAATGAACTTTGAATCATCATTTCAGATATTGTTTCTTTATTTTGCTCTAATTTGTTGTACTCTAACCTGGATATATTTTCTCACTACTTGCTTATTGGAACAGAATATCTGAACTTGTGTCCATTGGTTCAAATTTGATTCTATCTGCAATGCAACCAGCACATGTATCAATTCTTATTCAATCGGAGAAAAATTTGGCTTTGTGTAGAATTTCTGAAAATTGGCTAGTGAAGAGTAAAGAAAAAACGTTTTGTTTCAATGAATTCGTTCAATATCACATCCGCATGCATGCGCATTCACCTTTGGAAGATTTCAGTAGGTTTTCGTAATTTTAAATACTTTTTACGCATACCTTCATTTGCCAATACTCCACAAATTTTATTCTTTTCTGTTCTCAAAAATGGTACAGATAATCCTCCCGTCATGTGACAATTCCTCTTTGTCCTCAAGCAGAAAGCGCAACATCCGAACTCAAGATACTTAGAATATGATGCAAACTTTTCAACTTACAGTAATAATATTCAATTGGCACTACTTGAGTATTCTCCAGATATTTATGCTTTCCAATTGGCTGCTAGCATTAGCTAGAGTACTATAAAAGAATTCTTTTTGTTTCTCCGATTCTAAAAGGCACATTATTTGGCTATAAAAATTTCTGTGTGAATCAAGAGAGAATTACTGGAGAATACTACCAAACTTGTTTCCTATTTTCTTATCCCCGAAGAAATTGTCTGATTTTGAAAAGTTTTGCAAGTTTAATATTAAAGTTTGTTTTTCTAAAAATAATGTACTCCAAGCTGAGATAACCAAGGTTTGTTAGGAAAATGTTTACCACGAATTAGTGTTCCTAGTGAAATACCCCAGTTTTTCAGGAAGCAATTCCATGGTAAATGGTGTGCCCTCGTAATACCATGGTGAATTGTGGATAATTTGTGTCCTCGTAATACCATGGTGGATAAATTGTGTCCTCGTAATACCTTGGTTTCTCACAACAGCCATGTTATATACTTTCATACCACAATTTTTCAAAGTACGTGTTCAATATATCATATACCTGGTTGTCAGTGTGGTTTTCTGAAATAGAAATAAAGGAATACTTCCTACTTCTTTTCTTTTGTTCTATGCCAGAAAGCCTTGGTGCCAATCAGAGCATATCATATATTGAATGTAACACTTGTATAGATAACTTATGATAACTTTTATTGTAAACATGCAGCATGTTTGTTGTCTTACTGACGACTTGTTATTTCAGGCCAAAGCCAACAGCCTTCAGTCCTGCGTGGTCATCATTCGTGTTATGCGTGAAATGTGCCAGCGAGTACCAGCTTTCAGCCCCATTACTGAATGGGTAAGCCAACAATATTGTAACGTGTGCATTTGAAAGACATACAGACAGCTCTGACTTTGTCACTTTTCTCCATAGCTATTAGTTTCCTTGAGGAAAGTTTCCTTGAATGTCAGCCATTTAAAACTTCATAAGACTCACTCTTCATAAATTCACTAGTGATTTAACTGTTTTAAGGCATTGGAGTTACTGGTGGAGAAATCTCTGAGTAGCAGTGAACAACCCTTGGGTCCTGGAGAAGCTTTCAGACGTGTCCTAGAATGCATTTCCTCTGGTTTGTTCCAAGATGGTAAGTCTGATAGTACAGTGGGTGTGGTAGAGGGGTATATGGGCGTGGTAGGGGGTACATGGGCGTGGTAGGGGGAGTGTCATTGACACTCTTTGTTCAAAGTAATTCACATCAATTTATTTGTTGTGCGTTATTAACAAGAAAGAAAATACATTATACTCCAGGGAATAGTCGCATGGTATGGGTCCATGTATCCAATGTACGTGCCTTGTGATCCAAATTCTCCTTTAGAACTTCAAAAGTGTAGAGGAGAAAATAGATTTCAATCAGAGATTGCTTACCTTGTTATTGCACGTAGCACTTCAATTATCAGTACTTTGTGTTCCTATATGATGAACTCTTTTTCCTGACCTTTCGTGGAGGTAATAACATGATTTAATGAGTCTGATAGGAACAGTCTGAGAAGTGCATTCAACTCTATAAGCCAGACCTTCTGGACTCTCTTGGCTAAATAAGATGTGTGCTTTGGGGAGAGTGAAATTATTGAAGAGGTCCCTATAACAACAGTGCAAGTGACTTGTGATCAATATCCAATTTCTCCTTTGGAATTCAAATAGCCTGGAGGAGAATGTAGATTTTGATCTGAGATCACTTGCATTGTTCTTAGAGAGGTGTCTGACAATAGTGGTTGTTGACTATACCCGAAATAATAGTGATTCCAATAAACCTTGGCACTACTAATTAGCTGTCAGTGTTTATTAGATGCAAAGGAACAAAAGAAAACAAAAGAGTGAGTGTCTAATAGTATGTATTGGTGTAATGGGGAGTTTGCAGGTGTTGCGTGACATTTTAAATTTTAATCCAACAAAAACAAAAATATAATATTTGAAAAGAGGACACCAAAGTTAGAAAAAATTGAAATTTTGAAGTAATTTTGATGATGGGCAACCGAAGTTGGCTTTTTTCTTAAGAAATGTACGGTGGTGGGCATCGCCCATAACTTTCGCCCCATTCATCGAAATTACTTCAAAATTTCAATGTTTGCTAACTTTGGTGTGCTCTTTTCAAATGTTATGTTTTTGTTGGATTAAAATTTAAAATGTCACTCAAGACCTGCAAACTCCCCATTAGTAATGCCCAGGTTTATTGGAATCACTCTATCATTGTGTGTTGTGCATGATTTGTTTACATACGTGTTTATGATAATGTACAGGAGGGCCTGGTCTATGTGACCCCTGTGAGAAAGAAACAATCAATGCATCTGGAGAAATAACAAATCAGGAAGCAGAAGACTTGACCACTGCAGCACAGGTACTTGTTATAGACAAATAAATTATAGACAACTTTGTCGAAGGACGTCAATATTATTATTAGTACTTTGTGTTCCTATATGATGAACTCTTCTTCCTGACCTTCCGTGGAGGTAATAACCTGATTTAATGAGTCTGATAGGAATAGTCTGAGAAGTGCTTTCAACTCTATAAGCCAGACCTTCTGGACTCTTTCTTGGCTTGATTAGTGAATACTATATGCAGACTAGGGGCCAAACTTGACTTAATATTTCAAACTTCTCACTAAACTTAACTTGTTTGCACGTGACGTCGTGGTGGCCATGTTGGTTCCCGGTCCTTTACTTCATACTTGAAATCTCCTATGAATGCAATTAACCGGTAATAACTATTATTACAAACCATATGTCTACTATTCCTTCCCATATTTTCATGTAGCGTAAACATCTTTTCTCTTTGAGCTAGCTCTACCATCATTTTCTTTTCTTCCATCCTGTTTTTTATTTCCTTATATTTCCTATGCTTTCGTTCCCTTTCTCCCTTTTATTTCAGTTCCATTCAGTTACTACCATCGTTTTCTCTTCTTCCATCCTGTTTTTTATTTCCTTATATTTCCTATGCTTTCGTTCCCTTTCTCCCTTTTATTTCAGTTCCATTCAGTTCCTACCATCGTTTTCTCTTCTTCCATCCTGTTTTTTATTTCCTTATATTTCCTATGCTTTCGTTCCCTTTCTCCATTTTATTTCAGTTCCATTCCATGCTTTTAAAACTCATTGAGCTGAACATTTTAATTCCAGCATGCTCTTCGACTTCAAGCCTTCCGACAGTTGCACAAAGTCTTGGGCATCGACCCTCCCCCACCAACACCCAGATATCGTGGTCGGTACCCCCGAGGTGGTCGCTTCAAGAGAAGGCGCGAAGACAGCGGGCAGGGAGACGAAGGTGCAAAGAAAGAAAAGAAAGAAGGCGAAACAGAAGCTGCCACAGGAGAGGTTATGGAAACCTCAAGTGAAACAAAAGACGCCGCTCCCAAAACACCCGTCAAAGCAGACGCCTAAGACAGCAATTTTAGATAGTAACCAGTAGTTATTTATAAAAACCAGATGATTTTCGTTAAGGATAAGGGAATCACTTGTTAGGTTCATGAAAACGAGGCTAGTGATGATGCTTGAACAAGCCTCGCCACTGTTTTATTTGAAAAATAGATTCATTAGGGAATAGTTGCTGTTTTCTTTTACATCATTCTGAGAAAAAACTCGTAATGCTTTGATTGTCTGTCTTAAATATTTCAATGGATCGTAAGTAGGATAGAAGAATATCGATTATCTTTGTCCTCAGAAGTTGACTTAGCCTCTGTGTCCTTATAGATGTTGCATTGAGTTATTGCGGAGCTGTATGCATTCATTTTGCTTATCGCCCGTCAAAAATAGAAGTGGCAGTAGCAAACCAATGGACAGTTTTGTTTTTAGTTCAAAATTATTGTATGTTTGTATTTGTCTTCTAAAGTCTAGCCCTATGTTCTATTGAATGCGTTTTAACACAAAACAATGCAGTTGTTATGAAGTAGAGGATTATTATTACTGCTATTAAACAACGTCAGATTTAAGTGTGTTTGTTTCATTCGAGGGCTTTGCGCTCAAGTTTTGCACTTCGTTCCAGTGGAATCCTCGTGGATGCATTTAGTGTTCGTAATAACGAGAGTAATGTACAATAGAACTTTTTAACAATATGGCGGCCATTTTGGATTCTATTGTTTTGGCTAAAACATTATGGGATGCTCAGGGTGCAAATGACCCAAAAACTGTAGAGAGTGGAGTCGCGTCAATATATTATTTTTCTATTTCACTCTAGCCATTGTGTTGTATGACTTAATATCTACATGTGTTATGTATTGTTGTATAATTTTGTACAAATTCATTGCTTTAAATTAGGTTTTCGTAGTTTTTCATGGCCAAATGGTTACTAGCTTGCACCCTGGGCATCCCATAATTTCTCCATATTTCAAGATGGCCGCCGTATCGGGTGTGTTGAAATTTTTGGGAGGGAGGAGGGTGGTCTCAAGACAACAGCAACCTTGGGTAACTTACTTTCGGGGGGTGCTTTTCGTTAACTTTTAATAGCCATGACGTACGGTATTTTAACCAACAAACAAATATTCACAGGTCTAGAATGTAGAGTGCAAACACTAAAACCGTGAAACAGCACAAACTAGAGTGGTTTTCATTGACCCGTGAAACAAAGAGTAACTCAGATAAACACACTAGAAAACAAAAGAATTAGAGTGAAGTAGTGCTAAATACGCTAAAGTGTATTTCACGGGTTTATGAATCTATTTAGTGCTAAATAGCACCAATGGAACAATGGCAATTTTTAGCACTGTTTCACGGTTTTAGTGTTTGCACTCTATTTTATTATGACTATTTCTTTTTTTGCATTTGCTTAGAGTCGACATGATGGCACTTAAAACAAAATCTAAAAGTTTGTACCTAATAGTCAAAACATGCATGGCCACTCGACAGTGTTATGAAATATAATAGGAATGATAACCCGAAGATATTCATTGCTATATCTAATATTTAGATCAAAGAAGCAATGAAAAGAAGTTGTTGAAAGAAACTTATATTTCGACTTTCCATAAGAGATAATTAATGCACGAATGTGACATTAATTTCCTGCATTCTTGCATTAATTATCTCTTATGGAAAGTCGAAATATAAGTTTCTTTCAACAACTTCGTTTCATTGCTTCTTTGATCTAATTATTAGATATAGCAATGAATATCTTCGGGTTATCATTCCTATTATAATAGTCAAAACAGTGTAGCAATAAATGTTCTGGCTCTTTTAATACGTGAGCTGCTGTTTGCTAGTGCTGTTCGTCATCTAGATCTAATAATCTATCAATCATCGCTCTAGAGTCGGGGGTGCGCTACTTTCGGGGGTGTGCTACTTTCGGGGGTGCGCTACTTTCGGGGGTGCGCTACTTTCGGAACTTTCTTCACAATATTGGTCACGGATAGTTAGGACCAGTTAGGGATTCTCATCTGCGAACTTCTTCAGAAATGACTTCAAACTTCTTTTAATTCCTCCAATTATAAGACAACTTTGAGTTTACCCTCTTCATTTCTTTAATATTAAAACGAACAATTAACTAGATTTGGCATTGTTAAACTTTCCCTTACCACCCCTCCCATGTAAGAAAATATTTTTATTGCACGTGATCTTCACCCCGATGGCGGATGATGATCATGAGACTGACTCGACAACAACACTAAACAACTCACATAATGACATAAATGCCAGTCTTTAGGCATGTCATATCCAAACCCAAACAGGCATACTAGATAGTACACAACATAATGTCCAGATAAACTGTAATTTTCAACCATCAAAGAGTGACAAAACAACGACGAAAGACACTCAAAGTCGAAGCCACCAACTATCAAGGCACAATTAACATATCGCATGACAAAATGAATGTCGGTTCTATATTATCTCCACGTCGTCTTGGAGTACGACTAAAGTTCTGCTATGGCGTCGGTCACATTCTGAATGACTTGTGCGCCTCAATGTGGTTCACGTACCTACTTCTTTTCCTTCACAAAGTTGTCAAGTTTTCGAATGTCCTAGCAGGCACGTTGATGCTTGTCGGTCAAGTCGCTGATGCAATATCAACTCCGCTAGTTGGATTAGAATCGGACAGAACTGGCAATTGCAAATATGGAAGACGAAAGATCTGGCATCTTGTTGGTGTAACGTGTGTGGCTTTGAGTTTCCCCTTCATCTTTAATCTGTGTATTTCATGTCAAGATGCTAGTACTATGGCTTTGTTCTTCTATTACACACCATTCATTGTGGTATTTCAGTTTGGTTGGGCATCAACACAGATTTCTCATCTTGCGTTGATTCCTGAACTGACATCTGATGAACATGAGAAAACCAGTTTGAATGCCATTAGGTATGTATGTATCATGAATTGGTAAGAAACCATAAGAAAGCTTACATGTTTGCAAATGGTTGCTAATTAAGGGGCATTAATTTGATTTTAATTTTCTTTTTCTCAGGTACGGAGCTACTGTGGGTTCCAACATCTTTGTATTTTCTATTGTATGGGTATTTTTACACTCTATGGTGACTGGTGATCATAGTGTTTCACCTAAAGATTCTCCAGCATTCATGGTAATGCTTATTGAGTCTATGTTTATTCTGTAAAAGTATGTTGAACAAAAAAAGAGGTGCAGATGATTTTGATGATGATGACGACGACAATGATGATAATAGTGGTGGTAATGATGATATTGAATAAGATGATGGGTTGATAGTGGTAATGATGATTTTGATGATGACAATGATGGTTCATGTCGATGATGATAGTGGTGATAACGATTAAGATGGTGATTATGGGGTGATAGTGGTAATGATGATTTTGATGATGATGATGACAATGATGGTTCATGATAATGATGATGATAGTGGTGATAACGATAATAATTAAGATATTACAGTCTTGTATATAACATACATATACTCGCTTTCTGTTCCAGTATGTTGTTTTCGTGATATTGGGGACTGGATTATTGTTCATGGTCATCTTTCATGTTGGTGTCAAAGAGCCCTACAGAACATGTTCCCATGAATTGGCAAGCAGCGGTAACATGAGATCGTCGCAGAGCTGGAAACTATGGTTTAAAAAGATCCAGTTTTATCAGGTTAAAGAACTGACCCTGCATTCATACATTCATCTACCCATTCATCCATTCACTAATCCATCCATTCTTTCATTCATTCATTCATCCATCCACTAATCCATCCATTCATCCACCCACCTGTCCATCCATCCATCCATCCATCCATTAATCCATCCATTCATCCACCCACCCACCCAATCCGTCCATCCACTAATCAATCCATTCATTCATCCACCCATCCACTAATCCATTCATCCAGCCAGCCATTCATGCATTCATTTGTGCATTCATTTTTGACTTCTTTTAAGGTGACTCGATGGGGTTTTTGAGTCACGATACCTGTCCACTTTAAGCCGCTTGCACACTACTGGAAACAATCTCAAAGTAAAGCGACTGTTACAGCTGTGCTTGTGAAAGATGAAAGTTTGAGATGAGGTAACTTTTATGGACATCGGGGTTACCATAGCAACGTGGTGACGCCATCACCCTTTTTATTTAAAGCGTAGTTTCTTGCCTTCGAGGCAACTTTGGAGGAAACCCTTCTCAGTATGCATTGCTGACATGATTGCCTTAAGATCGGCGAAGTCTAAAGAAATTCTAAGAGAGCGTTTTCGAGAAATTTTAAGATGATTTTTTTAGGTACAAAAATACAGCCAAAACAAAACAATTGAATCAGTTTATCACTATCCGCGCATTTAAGATGCAATATGTAACGCATTTTGCACTTACATCATTCCTGTGCCATTGAACATACTTCTGCGAAGAATTAAAGGAGATCGCTAAATATGATTTCGAGAAAACCGCCTCAAAGTAAATGTGTCTTTTTTGTCATTTAGTGAAATTATGCTCTGTGTCTACTAAAGTGGCCACGAAATGAAATCCGATTGATGAATGTTTTTTAAATTTACTTTTTAAAGAGATTTATTAATATCCAACACCGTCTCCAAGTTTCAAGTTTATTGAAAACTTATAACGCTGTCAGTTTTTAATCTCAACTCGGGAAGTATCGGCAACGATTTTCTTTCTACTGGCTTGTATATCTTATTATGCATCCCCATTGTCTTGAGTTTCCATACTCTTGTGAATTCCAGCAACTATGAATTAATAGAACGCCTGATCTTTCGAAGAGGTTCCGAAATATTCTAATCTGTCCTATACATGTCGTCACACGTCTTACCGTAAACTTGAGTCACATTACGGCAAGTGTACCTTCCAATGTATGTAACAGAATAAACACTGCATCCTCAACAAGGTATGAAGGAGTCGGCAGACATTGTGAGATAGTGTACTTGTGTAGTTTGTAAACTTGAAAAATGTGCATATCTTTTAAAAGTAAATTATTCATCAAACTTTTCTTTCACTAAAAGACAAAAAACCATTGCCATTATGCCACTTATTGTCTACACTAGTGGTTTTGTAGCTACTTTATTTGCAAGACCTTTCAATCAGTATCTAGGACGCAAGGTATTGCACTTTTTATTTTCTAACTTTAAAAAAAAATTATGGATCATCATGTAACAGTCGCTTTACTTTGAGATTGTTTCCAGTAGTGTGCAAGCGGCTTAAAGTGGACAGGTATCGTGCATGATCTCAAATCACTTCAGGTGCAGTAATTGCACTTCTCGGCTTTCCAATACATTAAGTGCCCAATTCCCATAATCTTCATGTTATATCTGTCTGTAGCTGTAAACCGACTGAATGGTATGCACAAATCCCATGGGCACAGATCCAGCATTTTTTTTAAAGTGAGGGATCTGAAGCTCCAGGAGAGAGATGTATGGACAGACAGACAGACAGACAGACAGACAGACAGACAGACAGACAGACAGACAGACAGACAGACAGACAGACAGACAGACAGACAGACAGACAGACAGACAGACAGACAGACAGACAGACAGACAGACAGAATGAATGAATGAATGAACTTTATTAGACTCAAGATTTCATCAATTACAAAGTAATTGCTTTTCAGGAAAGCTGAGTTTAAAAGAGTAAAAATTACAAATATAAAGACAGACAGACAAAGATATCAGCTGATAAGCATAATGGGGGTTGTAACCCTCAAAACCTAGCTGTTCCATCCCCCATAAAAAAGAATATTTTATATTTGTATATAAATGTTACTATGGTTACATGTTGCTATGGAAACGTCATGGCATCGTTTGTATCCAGATACATTGTAGGTGATCGCACTTGCCTGTAGACTGCACAGTAATTCTCTATCAAAGTAACTGTTGTTTGTTGCTTCTGTTTAAGCTGACCTTCTTTATTGGTTGCATATTCTGTATTGGTGCATGGTAAGTAAGCAAATGTTGCAGATTAATGTTTATCGATTAAATCAGTAGTAATAAATATTATGATCTGGTTCCAGGGCCGGTTGGTCCAGTTTCAACCAGACCACTTTTCGAATCAAACAGTTTCAATTTATTTACATTTTTAGTTATTCAGATATTTTTTATGAAAAACAAAGTTTGAAATCCGGACCACTCTAAAACTGACCGGACCACTCAAAAACTGGCGGATATGACCCTGGGTTCTCTGTAAACACTAGTACATGTAGCACTTATAGATATCCAGATACCCAGCTATCCCAAACTTGGGCAGCTCAAAAACCAAAAAAAAGTTGATATTTCGAGATCTGAGTAAATTTTGCAATAACATTTCTCTGCACCACATTTCCCCCCCTCCCCAGATGTATTCGAAGTATTTTTCTTACCTCTATTCTATCTTAGATTATTTCATATCTATTTCCTCAGTGCATCATTCAGATTTCTCAGTTACAGACAAACACATGTACAACAATTCATGTATGGTGCTAGTGTAGCCCTTGGTATTGGTGGATCAATCATGCTTATCACTGCTTTAACAATCATATCAGAGATGATTGGTAACAATAAGGTGAACACAGATATAGATGTACCTATATGTATCTTGCTGTATATGGTTGACCTAATTGTAAGTTGGAGGGGTTCGTAAGATCCTGGGGGGGGGATTTGGGGGGGGGGGAGGGGTTGACTTCCATATATAAAGTGGATGCTCTTCGAAAATTTTGAAAATGACCCCTAATAGGTACCTGAGTCTGAGTCTTGCTCAGGTGGGCGTGGCAACAAATTATTTTTACCCCTAAAAGGTACCAACTCTAAAGTGACAAAAGCTACAACTGTCATTCCGGCTGTCATTGTCTTATCTCGGGTATCTTATTTACTGACAAACACCCTAAATGGTACCGGCTTAGTCTCTTGTGGTCCTGTTAGATTTGTTACACCCTAAAAGGTACCAAATCGCAGATCTGGACCCCTAAAAGGTACGATGAGCATCCCAACCACTTTATATATGGGAGGGCTCCCCCCCCCCAACCTATTGAGACAATGTGAAATGCGCTATATATATAAGAACCGACTTATTATTATATTATTATTATTATTTTCCTGCACCCTGGGCTAGGTACATTTTGTAGAGGTCTCTTTAGGGGAGTGAGAAGAAACCTCTGGGGTTAGTCTACCTGTTAAAAGAACACTAATAATATGATAAACTTATCCTTTTAGGAAACTGGTGCATTTGTTTATGGTGCCATGAGTTTTGTTGATAAACTATCCAATGGCATAGCTGTTCAAATTATCCAAGTGTTTCACCCTTGTAGCAATTCTGTGTAAGTGTTGATTCGATGGGTTGCCTGTGGTTTGCTTCATGGTGTGTGAACTTATGCATTTTAGGGGTGGACCATTAGAAATGTTGGGAGGGGGGGTGACAATTCCCCAAAAAAAATTCCTGCAAAGAAAAAATGTCCCAAAAAATTCCTGCAAGTACCCTACCACCTAAAACAAATTCCTGCAAGCAAGCAAGACAGTTGACAACATGCTATCTGGAGGCAAAATGTATAGAAAGGCAGCTGGATTTTTTTAGGTGGTAGGGTACTTGCAAGAAAATTTTTTGGGACATTTTTTTTTGCAGGAATTTATTTTTGGAAATTGTCACCCCCCCCCCCCCTCCCAACATTTCTAATGATCCACCCCTTACTGACATGTACTTTATTTTGTTGTTGCTGTACACTTTTCAGGGTGTGTTGTGGGGATTGTGGGCCATTTTATAAAGATGTCATGACATATGTGGCTGGTGGAGCAGCAGTTCTTGCCTTGTTGAGTTTAGTGACAATGTGGAAGACACAAATTGGCAAATTTGACAGAAAAGGTAACTATAAGTAAAATAAAAAAATGAAATAAAAAACTGTAAGTAATGTTTAATTTTTTTGAAACTCGATCTAGCCTCAGTTGTTCAAACCTTGGTGCATGTAGATTGAGAGTTATAGCCTGCAGGGGGGAGTTCTCCCTATATTCTGCTGGTAGGGATGAATCGCTGTATATTTTTTGGGGGGTTGTCCAAGTGAAAGGCAAATTTTTACAGAGTTTGCTATTTGATGGTCATCCCTACCCCTTGTACCCCAAAGAACCCCCTGGGAGTGACATGTACTGGGGTATCTCTCGTTGTAACCCACCCCCTGTAACTCCTTTAGCTTCCTCTCTAAAAGGCTGAACAAAGAAATTTAGGGAAAGTTGCAGTGCAGAATTATACCCATAAAATCAATTAGCCTTGTAAAGGAAAGGATAAAGAGAACAAATCTCTGAGATCTCCCAATGCGATCCAAACTCACAACCTCTAGAACTGATCACCACGCAATGCTCTACCAGGCCAGACTGGAAAAAAGCTGTGGGTAATTAGTATCAGCTGTGTAAAGAGCAGCTATATACATTTGTAGTTAGTCTAAGGGTGAACAAATGACACTGATAAGTGAATATCTTTTTACATAAGGGACTACAATGCAGACAAGTGCCCAAAAGCAACTTCTTGAGTGTGACCCATCTTTGTCAACCACCATATCTGGATCACAAGCTCGAAATGTCCCCTCGCCGAATGGGCCCACTATTCCATATGATCCAAAAGGACAGTCCAAATATGGTTCCATTGAGTGCCGAAGCCCTGTCCTAAATGTTTCCATACAGACAGAAACATGTAACCTAAAGCAATGTGACAATGTGGAAAATCCATATGATCCAAAAGGACAGTCCAAATATGGTTCCATTGAGTGCCGAAACCCTGTCCTAAATGGTTCCATACCAACAGAAACTTGTAACCTAAAGCAATGTGGAAAATCCATATGATCCAAAAGGACAGTCCAAATATGGTTCCATTGAGTGCCGAAACCCTGTCCTAAATGGTTCCATACAGACAGAAACATGTAACCTAAAGCAATGTGGAAAATCCATATGATCCAAAAGGACAGTCCAAATATGGTTCCATTGAGTGCCGAAACCCTGTCCTAAATGGTTCCATACAGACAGAAACATGTAACCTAAAGCAATGTGGAAAATCCATATGATCCAAAAGGACAGTCCAAATATGGTTCCATTGAGTGCCGAAACCCTGTCCTAAATGGTTCCATACAGACAGAAACTTGTAACCTAAAGCAATGTGACAATATGGAAAATAAATAACAGGAATAATCAATTTTACAGTTATGCTCAGTGACCATGAACAATGCAGGGTTGGCATTGCTGGGAATAGTAATGAAAATGCATTTTCTTATGTGCCGTTACGCCAACCTCCACAAATGGTACCTTTTGTTAGTCACTAAACATAACTGTAATTTTTGAAAATAATAAATAACTAATAAGTAATACTAATTCATTAACTACCAATAGTATCATTTTATAATAATGTTAATTAATGTAATAAAAATAATTATTTGTCATAATTTGCCCAACTAATTATTTTTAAACTTATGAGGACGTAAATGTAAATAAATATTGTACTTAAAATGTCATGTCCAAACGTTTTCGATCAATAGATCCATTTTAAGCTAGATCCACCCTGAAGATGATCTATTGATCGAAAACGTTTGGACATGACATTATTTTAAGTACAATTTACATTTACCTTATAAGTTTTAAAAAAATTATATAATTTTTTTTCAAAAAAGATTAATAATAAATTATTATTATAATAATCCCTAAATATTAATTATTATTAGCAAGAGTAACTTAATAGTTATATGCTGCTTAAAAAAATACTACATATATACAGAATATAATTACAGTTGAACTAAGAAAACCGTGGACACTTAAAATATGTCTGGAATGTTCATTGTGTTGTGACCAATCACATACGAGATCTTGAATCCATATATCGAACAGAACAAGGCCGTTCTGTCTTAGATGACGTATCTTGTACGAAATTAGATTACTATTCCTTTCTATTTGAGAGATGTTCATACACTACGCGAAGAATAGATTTGAGTGATTTTGAAGTAAAAAATGCCGCCATCTTGCTAAGAAGGCGGTTATATCACCCGTGTGTTTCACTAAGGGCGCTTTCCATTTGGCAGAACTGACTGGTCTGATCAACCGGTTCTTAAATGGGATGTGTTAGTTCTGAGAACTATCTGAACCAGTTCCCAGAACTGACGTGTTCCATTTAAGAACTGGTCGGAAAGTCCAGTTAGTTCTGCCAAATGGAAAGTGCCCTAAGGCACGGTATTGCAGGAGGGGGACATTGGGAGGTTCTGAACACCGCAACCTCGCAGAAAAATTCCGAAAACACTGCATCACGAAAAAAAACTGAAAACTGACCAAAACGAAAAAAAGGGTTTGACACCGCAACTTCACAAGTAATATATCGCTTCACCAAACACCGTAGGTTTAGAAACACAAACACCGCATCCCGCAGGATTTACGATCACCGCAACACCGCAATGTTTAATTTTTTTCAACGCAACACCGCATTAAAAATTGCCCAACACCGCAACACCCAATGCCCCCCTCTTGCAGAAACATGTAAATTAAGGAAATTGACACAACTTCGTTCGTCGTTTTCTAGCAAATTGACTGAGCTTACATAATTTTTCCGCAATACCACCTCACTCGCATGTTTATTGTGCTATAATAGATTTATTTTTCAGTCAAGTCGTTTGCGCTATTTTGTGCATAATAATTATTACTCAAACTTTTTTTGTTTGTAATGATATAATGTGAGCACTTTATACCTGTGAAATAAAACCAAAACATTTGAGTCTATAATTATTGCTTCTATTTGGATAAAAAAATTGGGATAAAAAGCAATGACGTCACTCACTTGAAAAACAAATTTACGCAGATTTGGGATCCCTGTTTCAAATAAAGCCAACTCGACCCAGTTCAAACCGTCCATATCAAAGATGGTGGATGCAGTGTGCGAAGAACTCGATCAGTTGACCCTTGATTTCTTCGATAGTTTTGAGCAATTACAACGCAAACGAGAGGATCTCTGCAAGGCAATGAGAGATGGATATCTAAACTTATCCCAAGCACGTTATTCGATGGGTAACAAAGCGGTTGGATCGCTACAGTACAGCGCAAAGATGAAAGCATCAACTCTCGTTCAAATGTCTGAAAATATCTCTTTTGAAATTGTAAAATCCAAGCTTGGAACAAACCACTGTAAAGAAGAAACTACCCAGGAGACTCCATTAGCTAATGTGTTGAGAAAACGGAAGGGAATCAAAAATGGTGACGAGGTTAACGTGGATGACATTGTCGATGTGACTGTTGGACTAGAAGAAATAGCTATGCCTGTTGTACAAAAAGATCAACTAGAAAATTCCGAAAATCCTTTGAATTGGTTTGGAGTTCTTGTTCCCAAGTGTCTAAGAACAGGTCAAGGGGATTTTAAAACTGCAATTGATTTATGCTGTGAACTGACAAACTTGGAAAGTGATATGAAAGCATTGATTGAAAAATATCAAGCACAAAAAGATCGTAAACGAAATCCAAAGAATTAGCTAGGTTCCTATATTAACTCTAGTTAACAATTAGACTACGAGTTCGAGCTTTCTATTTAACAATTAGACAGGGAGTTTGAGGTTTCTATGAGGCAATAGTACTATCCTCATAGAAAACGAGAACGAGTAGTCTAATTGTTTTAGCAGGATTTGCGATAGACCACTGGATGGTTTATGCTAGAGTCAATAGAAGGTTTTATGTGTGACGTAGTGGCCGTCAAGATCTACAAAATGTTCGAGCCTAACTTTCAAAGTCTGTTAGTTTTTCTTCAAGCAACTAGATGACATTTGTTTGTTTGTTTATAAGTAACTTATATTTGACAGATATTTAGACTTCACCGATCTAAAATTGAAGTTTTGAGCAAGTAAAATGATGGTTTGACGGCCACTCGTGATAGATTTTGACGTCAGAAGAAGATTCCATAAAACCTCCCATAGTAACGCCGAGTTGACTATTTGACTCATAGAAAACGAGAACAAGTAAGTCTAATTTATGGTTTTAGTAGAAACCAACTAGCATACTACCTTGATATTTCGCTTTGTTTTTGTTCAAAACGCTGGCTTTTTCGATACTCGCTATCTATCACGTAATAGATAGTCAGTAGGTTAGCCAATCAGATTGCAGGATTTGTGATAGTATGCTAGTTGGTTTCTTCTATTATTATTTCTACCGATATTCTATGGATAAATAGATTTTCTAGTAACTGTACTGTGTGCATTATGTTGATGTACTGTAGAGATGTAAGCAAATTGACTAAAGATGAATCAAATTAAAATTTGTTTATTGCACAAGTCCCACTTATTACTCTCTGGACTGCAAGCAGTCTGCTGGCCCTACTTTGGCAGTTTTTTCCAAATGGATCAGTCTTACTCTAGGATCATCCAAACAAGTACAAAACGATAGTTCTGTCCATGCAGTCAGTAATAAGAAGCTGCAAAGTTATTGACGACTCTTAAATAATATTCATATGCGGGCTTAGCCTCGAATCCAGGAGTTGTTGTTTTGTTATTCTAATTTCTGCTTTTGTTTTCATCTCAGAAGTGAGGCTAAGCCTGCATATGAATATTATTAAAGAGTCGTCAATATGGCTTTATAGTTATGGCAAATTAGAGCACAGGTAGCCCAAGCTCAACATAAGAGAATGTATGGGAATTATTCAATGGTCGATTTTCAGCATAAATATTGAATAAATGTTATTGTATAACTTACTATATTTACGCTGAAAATCGACCATCGAATAATTCCCATACATTCTCTTATACAAATGCTGAGCTTGGGCTACCTGTGATTAGAGGACATCTGTAGTCACTGGCTTAGGGGCCGGATATACCCTCCCACAATGCATTTTGGTTAGGACCTAGTTTTATGTAGCACTGGGATAGTGAGGATGGGGCCAAAATCTTCACCATTTACATAAGTCGATTCGATGTCTCCGCTACTTAGAATGTCTCAGGAGAATCGCCCCATTATTTCTTTTCTTCTTCCATCCTGCTTCTTCTTTTTTCAAGTTTTCTTTTTCGTCTTTCCTTTAATACAGGAGTGCATGGATCATAAAAAGATCCATGGGGAGTGGGACTGTGGCCAAAACTGGAATTTGAATCTCGCACAAGTTAATCTTTTTTTCTATTTTTTTCCCCTTCTTTTTATTATTATTATTTCTATTACGTATTGTTTTATTTGTTCAATAAAGTTGTTATATAATATATATTAGTGAGTTTCGTTTTCTCTCTAACCCCAATAATGTCGGACTTGTTAGTACTATTGGGATTCCTGTGTCCTGGGTTGGTACTTTATGTATCATAAATATATTGTATTTAACATATGTCTTTATGGTATCTATATATTCTCATTGTTTCCCCTGTGTTCCCCAGTATTCCTATGTATTCCTATGTATTCCCCTGTATTCCCATGTATTCCTATGTATTCCCCTGTATTCCCCTGTATTCCCCTGTATTCCTATGTATTCCCCTGTATTCCTATGTATTCCCCTGTATTCCCCTGTATTCCCCTGTATTCCCCTGTATTCCCCTGCATTCCCCTGCATTCCCCTGCATTCCCCTGTATTCCCCTGTATTCCTATGTATTCCCCTGTATTCCTATGTATTCCCCTGTATTCCCATGTATTCCCATGTATTCCCCTGTATTCCTATGTATTCCCCTGTATTCCCTTGTATTCCCCTGTATTCCCCTGTATTCCTATGTATTCCCCTGTATTCCCCTGTATTCCCCTGTATTCCCATGTATTCCCCTGTATTCCCATGTATTCCTATGTATTCCCCTGTATTCCCCTGTATTCCCATGTATTCCCCTGTATTCCTATGTATTCCCCTGTATTCCCCTGTATTCCCATGTATTCCCCTGTATTCCTGTATTCCCCTGTATTCCCCTGTATTCCCCTGCATTCCCCTGTATTCCCCTGTATTCCCCTGTATTCCTATGTATTCCCCTGTATTCCCCTGTATTCCTATGTATTCCCCTGTATTCCCCTGTATTCCCCTGTATTCCTATGTATTCCCCTGTATTCCCCTGTATTCCCCTGTATTCCCCTGTATTCCCATGTATTCCCCTGTATTCCTATGTATTCCCCTGTATTCCCCTGTATTCCCTTGTATTCCCCTGTATTCCCCTGTATTCCTATGTATTCCCCTGTATTCCCCTGTATTCCCCTGTATTCCTATGTATATTCCCCTGTATTCCCCTGTATTCCTATGTATTCCCCTGTATTCCCATGTGTTCCCCTGTATTCCCCTTCCCCTGTATTCCCCTGTATTCCCCTGTATTCCCCTGTATTCCCCTGTATTCTTATGTATTCCCCTGTATTCCCATGTATTCCCCTGTATTCCCCTGTATTCCCCTGTATTCCTATGTATTCCCCTGTATTCCCATGTATTCCCATGTATTCCCCTGTATTCCCATGTATTCCCCTGTATTCCCCTGTATTCCCCTGTATTCCCCTGTATTCCTATGTATTCCCCTGTATTCCCCTGTATTCCCCTGTATTCCTATGTATTCCCCTGTATTCCCTTGTATTCCCCTGTATTCCCCTGTATTCCCCTGTATTCCTATGTATTCCCCTGTATTCCCATGTATTCCCCTGTATTCCCCTGTATTCCCATGTATTCCCCTGTATTCCCCTGTATTCCTATGTATTCCCCTGTATTCCCATGTATTCCTATGTATTCCCCTGTATTCCCCTGTATTCCCCTGTATTCTCCTGTATTCCCCTGTATTCCCCTGTATTTCCATGTATTCCCCTGTATTCCTATGTATATTCCCCTGTATTCCCCTGTATTTCCATGTATTCCCCTGTATTCCTATGTATATTCCCCTGTATTCCCCTGTATTCCTATGTATTCCCCTGTATTCCTATGTATTCCCCTGTATTCCCCTGTATTCCCCTGTATTCCCCTGTATTCTTATGTATTCCCCTGTATTCCCCTGTATTCCCCTGTATTCCCATGTATTCCCCTGTATTCCCCTGTATTCCCCTGTATTCCCATGTATTCCCCTGTATTCCTATGTATTCCCCTGTATTCCCCTGTATTCCCCTGTATTCCCTGTATTCCCCTGTATTCCCCTGTATTCCTATGTATTCCCCTGTATTTCCCATGTATTCCCCTGTATTCCCCTGTATTCCCATGTATTCCCCTGTATTCCCCTGTATTCCCATGTATTCCCCTGTATTCCCCTGTATTCCCCTGTATTCTTATGTATTCCCCTGTATTCCCCTGTATTCCTATGTATTCCCCTGTCCCCCCCCTGTATTCCTATGTATTCCCCTGTATTCCCCTGTATTCCCCTGTATTCCCATGTATTCCCCTGTATTCCCCTGTATTCCTATGTATTCCCCTGTATTCCCCTGTATTCCCATGTATTCCCCTGTATTCCCCTGTATTCCCTTGTATTCCTTCTAACATCCATTTCTCCACTTGTCACTCTAGCTTTTCTACATACATTCTACTCCTTTCCTCTTTCTCTCATTCTTTTAACATCCATTTTCGATTTTTCACGCCACATTTCTACATACATCCCACTTTGTTCTTCTTTCTCCTTATTTCTGTCATCTATTTCTCTACTTGTCACTCTAGTTTTTCTACATACATTCTACTTCCCTCTTCTTTCTCTCTAGCTTATTTCTATCATCTCTTTCTCTACTTGTCAGTCAGTTTTTCTACATACATTCTACTTCCTTTTTCTTTCTCCTATTCATCTCCCTGTGTGTTCCCCAGTATTCCTATGTATTCCTATGTATTCCCCTGTATTCCCCTGTATTCCCCTGTGTTCCCCTGTATTCCCCTGTATTCCCCCTGTACCCTCACATTCCCCTGTATTCCTATGTATTCCCCTGTATTCCCCTGTATTCCTATGTATTCCCCTGTATTCCCCTGTATTCCTATGTATTCCCCTGTATGCCCCCCTGTATTCCTATGTATTGCCCTGTATTCCCCTGTATTCCTATGTATTCCCCTGTATTCCCCTGTATTCCCCTGTATTCCCCTGTATTCCCCTGTATTCCTATGTATTCCCCTGTATTCCCCTGTATTCCTATGTATTCCCCTGTATTCCCCTGTATTCCTATGTATTCCCCTGCATTCCCCTGTATTCCTATGTATTCCCCTGTATTCCCCTGTATTCCCCTGTATTCCCCTGTATTCCCCTGTATTCCCCTGTATTCCCCTGTATTCCCCTGTATTCCCCTGTATTCCTATGTATTCCCCTGTATTCCCCTGTATTCCTATGTATTCCCCTGCATTCCCATGTATTCCCATGTATTCCCTTGTATTCCCCTGTATTCCCCTGTATTCCTATGTATTCCCCTGTATTCCCCTGTATTCCCCTGTATTCCTATGTATATTCCCCTGTATTCCCCTGTATTCCTATGTATTCCCCTGTATTCCCATGTAACCTAAAGCAATGTGGAAAATCCATATGATCCAAAAGGACAGTCCAAATATGGTTCCATTGAGTGCCGAAACCCTGTCCTAAATGGTTCCATACAGACAGAAACTTGTAACCTAAAGCAATGTGACAATATGGAAAATAAATAACAGGAATAATCAATTTTACAGTTATGCTCAGTGACCATGAACAATGCAGGGTTGGCATTGCTGGGAATAGTAATGAAAATGCATTTTCTTATGTGCCGTTACGCCAACCTCCACAAATGGTACCTTTTGTTAGTCACTAAACATAACTGTAATTTTTGAAAATAATAAATAACTAATAAGTAATACTAATTCATTAACTACCAATAGTATCATTTTATAATAATGTTAATTAATGTAATAAAAATAATTATTTGTCATAATTTGCCCAACTAATTATTTTTAAACTTATGAGGACGTAAATGTAAATAAATATTGTACTTAAAATGTCATGTCCAAACGTTTTCGATCAATAGATCCATTTTAAGCTAGATCCACCCTGAAGATGATCTATTGATCGAAAACGTTTGGACATGACATTATTTTAAGTACAATTTACATTTACCTTATAAGTTTTAAAAAAATTATATAATTTTTTTTCAAAAAAGATTAATAATAGATTATTATTATAATAATCCCTAAATATTAATTTACATGGGAATACAGGGGAATACATAGGAATACAGGGGAATACATAGGAATACAGGGGAATACAGGGGAATACAGGGGAATACATAGGAATACATGGGAATACAGGGGAATACATAGGAATACATAGGAATACTGGGGAACACAGGGGAGATGAATAGAATGAATAGAATACAGGGGAATACAGGGGAATACATGGGAATACAGGGGAATACATAGGAATACAGGGGAATACAGGGGAATACATGGGAATACAGGGGAATACAGGGGAATGCATGGGAATACAGGGGAATACAGGGGAATACATGGGAATACAGGGGAATACAGGGGAATACAGGGGAATACAGGGGAATACAGGGGAATACATAGGAATACAGGGGAATACAAGGGAATACAGGGGAATACAGGGGAATACAGGGGAATACATGGGAATACAGGGGAATACAGGGGAATACAGGGGAATACAGGGGAATACAGGGGAATACATGGGAATACAAGGGAATACAGGGGAATACAGGGGAATACAGGGGAATACATGGGAATACAGGGGAATACATAGGAATACAGGGGAATACATAGGAATACAGGGGAATACAGGGGAATACAGGGGAATACAGGGGAATACAGGGGAATACAACAGGGGAATACATGGGAATACAGGGGAATACAGAGGAATACAGGGGAATACAGGGGAATAAAGGGGAATACAGGGGAATACATAGGAATACAGGGGAATACAGGGGAATACATAGGAATACAGGGGAATACAGGGGAATACATGGGAATACATAGGAATACAGGGGAATACAGGGGAATACAGGGGAATACAGGGGAAAACATAGGAATACAGGGGAATACAGGGGAATACAGGGGAATACAGGGGAATACATGGGAATACAGGGGAATACAGGGGAATACAGGGGAATACCGGGGAATACATGGGAATACAGGGGAATACAGGGGAATACAGGGGAATACATAGGAATACAGGGGAATACATAGGAATACAGGGGAATACATGGGAATACATGGGAATGCAGGGGAATACATAGGAATACAGGGGAATACAGGGGAATACATAGGAATACAGGGGAATACAGGGGAATACAGGGGAATACAGGGGAATACAGGGGAATACAGGGGAATACAGGGGAATACATAGGAATACAGGGGAATGCAGGGGAATACATAGGAATACAGGGGAATACAGGGGAATACATAGGAATACAGGGGAATACAGGGGAATACATAGGAATACAGGGGAATACAGGGGAATACAGGGGAAGACAGGGGAATACAGGGGAATACATAGGAATACAGGGGAATACAGGGCAATACATAGGAATACAGGGGAATACAGGGGAATACATAGGAATACAGGGGAATACAGGGGAATACATAGGAATACAGGGGAATACAGGGGAATACATAGGAATACAGGGGAATACAGGGGAATACAGGGGAATACAGGGGAACACAGGGGAATACAGGGGAATACAGGGGAATACATAGGAATACAGGGGAATACAGGGGAATACAGGGGAATACATGGGAATACAGGGGAATACATAGGAATACAGGGGAATACAGGGGAATACATGGGAATACAGGGGAATACAGGGGAATACATGGGAATACAGGGGAATACAGGGGAATACATGGGAATACATGGGAATACAGGGGAATACAGGGGAATACAGGGGAATACAGGGGAATACAGGGGAATACATAGGAATACAGGGGAATACAAGGGAATACAGGGGAATACAGGGGAATACAGGGGAATACATGGGAATACAGGGGAATACAGGGGAATACAGGGGAATACAGGGGAATACATGGGAATACATGGGAATACAGGGGAATACAGGGGAATACAGGGGAATACAGGGGAATACATAGGAATACAGGGGAATACAAGGGAATACAGGGGAATACAGGGGAATACAGGGGAATACATGGGAATACAGGGGAATACATAGGAATACAGGGGAATACATAGGAATACAGGGGGAATACAGGGGAATACAGGGGAATACAGGGGAATACAGGGGAATACAGGGGAATACAGGGGAATACAGGGAATACATGGGAATACAGGGGAATACAGAGGAATACAGGGGAATACAGGGGAATAAAGGGGAATACAGGGGAATACATAGGAATACAGGGGAATACAGGGGAATACATAGGAATACAGGGGAATACAGGGGAATACATGGGAATACATAGGAATACAGGGGAATACAGGGGAATACAGGGGAATACAGGGGAAAACATAGGAATACAGGGGAATACAGGGGAATACAGGGGAATACATAGGAATACAGGGAATACAGGGGAATACATAGGAATACAAGGGAATACATACAGGGAATACAGGGGAATACAGGGGAATACATAGGAATACAGGGGAATACAGGGGAATACAGGGGAATACATAGGAATACAGGGGAATACAGGGGAAACACAGGGGAATACAGGGGAATACAGGGAAATACAGGGGAATACAGGAGAATACAGGGGAATACATAGGAAATACAGGGGGGAAAACAGGGGAATACAGGGGAATACAGGGGAATACAGGGGAATACATAGGAATACAGGGGAATACAGGGGAATACATGGGAATACAGGGGAATACAGGGGAATACATAGGAATACATAGGAATACATAGGAATACAGGGGAATACAGGGGAATACAGGGGAATACAGGGGAATACAGGGGAATACAGGGGAATACAGGGGAATACAGGGGAATACATAGGAATACAGGGGAATACAGGGGAATACAGGGGAATGCAGGGGAATACATAGGAATACAGGGGAATACAGGGGAATACATAGGAATACAGGGGAATACAGGGGAATACATAGGAATACAGGGGAATACAGGGGAATACATAGGAATACAGGGGAATACAGAGGAATACAGGGGAATACATAGGAATACAGGGGAATACATAGGAATACAGGGGAATACATAGGAATACAGGGGAATACAGGGGAATACAGGGGAATACAGGGGAATACAGGGGAATACAGGGGAATACATAGGAATACAGGGGAATACAGGGGAATACAGGGGAATACAGGGGAATACAGGGGAATACAGGGAATACATAGGAATACAGGGGAATACAGGGGAATACAGGGGAATACAGGGGAATACATAATACAGGGGATACAGGGGAATACAGGGGGAATACAGGGGAATACAGGGGAATACAGGGGAATACATAGGAATACAGGGGAATACAGGGGAATACAGGGGAATACATAGGAATACAGGGGAATACATAGGAATACAGGGGAATACAGGGGAATACATAGGAATACAGGGGAATACAGGGGAATACATAGGAATACAGGGGAATACATAGGAATACAGGGGAATACATAGGAATACAGGGGAATACATAGGAATACAGGGGAATACAGGGGAATACATAGGAATACAGGGGAATACAGGGGAATACAGGGGAATACAGGGGAATACAGGGGAATACAGGGGAATACAGGGGAATACAGGGGAATACAGGGGAATACAGGGGAATACAGGGGAATACAGGGGAATAGGAATACAGGGGGGAATACAGGGGAATACATAGGAATACAGGGGAATACAGGGGAATACATAGGAATACAGGGGAATACAGGGGAATACAGGGGAATACAGGGGAATACAGGGGAATACAGGGGAATACAGGGGAATACAGGGGAATACAGGGGAATACAGGGGAATACATGGGAATACAGGGGAATACAGGGGAATACAGGGGAATAGGGGAAAGGGGAATACAGGGGAATACAGGGGAATACAGGGGAACACAGGGGAATACAGGGGAATACATAGGAATACAGGGGAATACAGGGGAATACATAGGAATACATAGGAATACATAGGAATACATGGGAATACAGGGGAATACATAGGAATACAGGGGAATACATGGGAATACAGGGGATTACAGGGGAATACATAGGAATACATGGGAATACAGGGGAATACATAGGAATACATAGGAATACTGGGGAACACAGGGGAAACAATAAGAATATATAGATACCATAAAGACATATGTTAAATACAATATATTTATGATACATAAAGTACCAACCGTGTCCTGTGGACGCAAACCACTGACCGACGTTTCGCCGGCGCAAGGCTTTAGCTTGCTGATTTCTTGACTTTATCGGATGTCTGTACATGCAGTACGATCTTCCAGTTCGATTTCGTCATGGAAATAGATGTTTTATCACAGAAAACAATCGAAGCCTGCAAAAGGATTCGTCCCATGATACGACATACTCCAATGGATTCTTCTTACTGGTTGAGCTCGCTGGGGAAAGCCAATGTTTACATCAAATGGGGTAGGCTAGGACTGATGACTGATGTATGACATGAGTTGATAAAGACTTTTTAAAAATCACTGAAGTAAAGTTGAATCGTAACGTTGCACTGATTGCGTACAACATTGCTGGGAATGTGATCCTGCTTCTTCATTGCTGTGATCCTACTTCGATTCTGCATATGTTGCATTGTCAATGTACTACAGTTTAAAGCAATGCAACATACCCAGGGGGGGGTACTCAGGGGTATCAGTGACGGGGGAGTTGAAAGACCTTTTTGGGGTTTGAGATTTGTGGCTTGGGACTTTTTTGGGGTTAGCAATTTTCTGGTGGACTTTTTTTGATATAAAGATTTTGGCAAGGACTTTTTTGGGGTTTATAAAAATGATATCCTACCGTTCTCGATTTTATGTGGAAAAAAAAGGACTTTTTGGGGGTTACGTTCTGGGCCGTGGACTTTTTTGGGGTCTTGTTTTTTCGTAATGGACTTTTTTGGGGTTAAAAAGTTTGGCCTCATTCGCACCTCCCCGTCACTGATACCCCTGAGTACCCCCCTGGGGCAACATATTTTGTTGTTGTGCCACTTGTTGTCGTTGTTTTGTTTATGTGCATTTGCTGTTTCTTTTCTTTTTTAGAAAGTGAGCAGTTAACAGGTTCTTTCAAAATCAGAGGAGCATTTAACAAACTCATGCTTTTAAAAGAAAATCATCCAGAGACAATCAAAAATGGGGCCATCGCGGCCTCTACTGGGAACCATGGAGCAGCTTGTGTAAGGCAGACATGTTATTACAATCTCATCTTGCTTGGCCAGTTCACATACAGGGGGCTTCTCTGCCGTGTGAAGTTATTTTTTAAATAAATAATTATGTTACTAGGATCAGTTGGCCACTAATACCAGGAGAAGTGGGGCTTAGAGCTAGTGAGATAGGAAAAGCTAGGGCAGGGGAGGGAATCCCGGGGGGGGGGACCATAAATAAGGTGACGGGAATGCTTGTCATACCTTTTAGGGTTTGAAATCCGCGATTTGGTACCACTTAGGGGGTACGCTCAGACAAGACCACCAAGACATCAAGTCTGTACCGTTTACGTGTCTGTCAGCAAATAAAAGCAAATAAAATAATGTATTTCGACCCCCTAACATTTCTTGTGAAGCTTCTGAGATGTCGCAATTTAACCATGAGATGCAAAGGAATCAATATACTTATTGTTAGACTCCATGCTCGAGAATCCAGCGGTGCTCTTCGGCGCGGGCTTGGATGAAGAGCACCGCTGAATTCTCAAGCATGGTTAGACTCAGGTTCAACCTTTTAGGGGCCATTTTCAAAATTTCTGACGAGCATCCCCGTCACTTTCGTATCTCCCTAGGGAGAGAATTAACTATGCATGCAGACACTATATATAATTCCTGTTTGTCTAGAATCAGAAAACTGGTCTTCATATTTAGCATACATTGACAGACAGTAACTGTCTCATAGTTTATTTAGATCTCTTTTCTAAAGGGACTTGTCAGAAATTAACAGTGGGGAGGGGGGTGGAGATTTTAAATTGAGCATTGAAACTGTTGTGACCCTCCCCTAGCGGTGGGAATGAAATTTCCTGACCCTTGGCCTAAAATACCAAAATACTCCCTTTTTCACTGCCTATTTTTTCATGACCCTCCCTTTTCATGGGCTCAAAAAGTTATGACCCTCACCCATTTTCCCCCCCCCCCCCCCCCCCCCCTGCTAATTTCTGACAAGTCCTGTATCATTACATCCCACAGTCCAAGGCAATGGATATTTTAGGCATCAGTGGTATTATTTATGTCCCAATCATGGTAGAAAGTTCAAAATGGAAGATGATAGAACAGTATGGTACAAATATCGAGAAACATGGACACAATTGTGTCGAAACTGAGATGAAGGCACGTGCTTACAGTGAGGTAGGCATATCATGGTGGGTGGATGTACAATTCAAAAAATGTTGTCCTACATATTGTAGGTTTTGTTGCATATTGAATTCCCAGACCAAAGCATACTGATCAATACATGTGTTTGTTTGCATTTATTGCCGAAAGTGAAATCGTGGTGGACTGTCAGGGCTTCCCTGATATTTGTTTGTGGGTTTTTGAACCCTTAAATAGAAGAAAACACACAATTCGTAATGGTCTGGGAATGCAATATGTAATTATTAGGTGGATGTACGTATGTCCTACTGGAGTAAGTGGTTATGACAATGTAAAAAGATGGAACTGACAAACGTAGACAGCAATGACTTTGAAAATAGCTGCAGGAGTTTGCTGCAGAGATTAATTAGCATAATTTTGTAACATGATAAACTTGGTGACTACGTTTACCAGTTGCCAGCTTCTAATGAAATCCCTGGTGATGATGATGACAATGAAATTGATGATGATGGCAGTGATGATGATGGCAATGATGATGGCAATGAATTAATATTGATGATGATGGCAATGAATCAATATTGATGATGATGGCAATGAAATTGATGACGATGGCAGTGATAATGATGATGGCAATAATGATAGCAATGAATTAATATTTGATGATGATATGGCAGTGATGATGATGGCAATGATGATGATGATGGTAATGAATTAATATTGATGATGATGGCAGTGATGACAATGATGATGGCAATGATGATGATGGCAATGATGATGGCAATGAATTAATATTGATGATGACGATGATGCATGGCAATGATGATGAAAATCATATATAACATATTATAAAAAATGATGTCTTATAATAATCTGGTTATCAGGAAAAGGATATACCATATATATCACCGTATAATGACTTGGATGTCATAGCAGGTCAAGGGACTATTGGGTAGGTACAGTCGTCATAACTAGCCTATCATAAATAGAGAAAAAAACTATGCGAAAAGAAAGGATTTACTGGAAATGCAATACCTAAATAAAATCATTTGCATATCTGTACAGTGAAAACATTGATGTTTCACTCTTCAATTTTAGATGTGAGATTTATGAAGACCTTCCCTCTGTTGATGTTGTATTTGTGTCTGTTGGTGGAGGTGGTGTGATTAGTGGCATTGCATCCTACCTGAAGTCTGTGAAACCTGACATTAAGGTGCGTGATTATGAAAATGTTGACCTTATCATATAACAATAATTCGACATTGAGGAAAAGGAGCATTATTGCTACACAGATATCTGGCAAAGAAGATGAATGATGAAGATGATCATGGTATTTATTATGATGATGATGATGACAATATTACAATGTGATTGTATGGAACAATAATGTTTTTTTATGGAGTTGTAGGTTATCGGATGTGAACCATACAATTCATGTGCCATGACAGAATCTGTAAAAGCAGGAAAAATCATTGCAGTTCCAATTAAGCCCACTTTCTCTGATGGAACTGCTGGAGATGTGGAACCTGGATCAGTAAGTTGATGCAGTTCAAGCATCCTATACTTAGCTTTATATATGCCTGCAAATGGCTTCCTATAATAGGCAAAATTTGGGGGGATCACCAAGGAGGGGTGCACCATTTATGATCAGGACGTACACAAACTCAAGCACCAATAATGCAGTAGATATCAGTTCATCCAGGGGGTGCACACCCCCTGCACCCCTTCCCTAAATCTGTCCCTGTGTCCTCCTTTAAATGAGGAATATTTTTATACACAACATTGTGTTGATTGTTAGGATTCATTTGTCTAAATAAAATGTAACAAATACTCTTAAAATCTGCTATTAATGTTCCTAGAATGCATGAAAAAGCATTTCTCAGAGAATCTAGATTTTGACATTTTCCTGGGGGAATTTCTTTTCTTTTCAGATAACCTTTGATTTGTGTAGGAGGGTGGTGGATGAGTGGGTGATCGTCACAGAGGAAGAAATCAGTAAGGCCATTTACAACGTCATGGAACACCACCACAAGGTGAATTTGCATTTTAAAGGAGAATTTGGATTTTGATCAGAAGTTTGAAGAACTTAATTACAGTGTCACGTTCTTGCATGGACTATTATAATAATTGAAGGGGTCCCTGCAAGAACGGAGTAAGTGACTTGTGATCAAAACCCAAATTCTCCTTTGAAATTCAAAGAATCTCGAGGAGAATTTAGATTTTGATCAGAGATCACTTACATTGTTCTTGCAGGGACCCCTTCAATTGTTATATATCAAATAGTTTACATGCGACACATGCTCTGATTGGCTGATTTCCTGTCAAAATCTGTGATCTATTATCCCGGTAAACACATGGTTTTTTGCAACACAACAGAATCCTCAACTTTCTTGCCATTTTTATCTTTGGCTATATCATAAAAGCCTCCGGCTCGTGATTTTCAAACTTTTCTCGCACGTTCTCCCAACATCCCATGTGATCTATTTTGCCACTAAACCATGGAAATTTGTCACACTTACACATTGATATCTTTAGATTGTGGAGGGTTCAGCAGGGCTAGCTGTTGCAGCATACATCAAGACGATGCACCAGTATGAAGGCATGACAGTGGTCATACTGTCATGTGGTAGTAACATCAGTGTAGAGAGAATCAAAGATATTATACACTTACATAGTACACCAACATAAAAACAAAACAATGCTTGAACTAAGTATAATTTTGAAAGTGTATAATCATATTATATGTGTATTAATGAATCAAATTCATAATAAAGTGTGTAGTCTAAGAATGAAAATTTGATACATGTAAAAATTAAAATGTAAAAAAGCACTTTTGAGTTGGAGTTGATGTTTCAGATGTTAGACATTCGTCGGAGTAAAAGTTTGCACTGACGAATAAGGAGTAATGTCCGAAACATCAATAAGCTTATGCACTGGCAGTTTCATTATTCTACACACTTGTTGATTGTTATTACACTGACACAGTTTAAGTTTATAATGATACTTCTTACCAAAATAGAAATAAAACAAGAAAATTACAAAATGGTAAAGGATATATTATAGTAGTAGGGGGAAAACTTAACTCCAATATAAAAACTACTCTCCAAAATAACATAATTATAAAAATATCTATAAAAATATCTACAACTATATATATTATGAATGATAAAATATGAATAAATAATACATATATTAGAGATAATTAAAGACCTGATGTTTTATTAATCAGTGTCTTTACCGGGGTATAAAGATCCATGCATGTGACCGATTCAACAAACCTGGTTGGACCAATTGAAGGGCTCCCTGCAAGAATGGAGTAAGTGACTTGTGATCAAAACCCAAATTCTCCTTTGAAATTCAGAGAATCTCGAAGAGAATTTAGATTTTGATCAGAGATCACTTGCGTTGTTCTTGCAGGGAGCCCTTCAATTGCTCATGAATTATTAATGAGTTTTAGATGCATGGATCTTTATACCCCGGTAAAGACACTGATGAATAAAACATTAGGTCTTTATCGCTAATATATGTAATAATTATTTATTCATATTTTATCATTCATAATACTTTTGAAAGAGTTCAAACTAGGAGCTTGCACGACGTCACTAGGTATATGGTTCCTGGCAATCATTTATGTATCGATTAAAAAATGAAAATTTGAAGTAATTCCAGCAACTAGTTTAACCGCTTGTCTATAAATATTCATATATATTTATATATTACTTTTTACAGTCATTTGAAAAAATTCTGGCCACTATGGAATATCACTGTATCGGGTGCATTATGGGTATGATTACAGTGCGACTACACAAACCAAGGCCACCCAAACAAATTTTTATACAAATTATCCAATCATGATTGAGTATTTAAATAATAGAATCTGCACAAATGTTCACATTTTTCGCTTTATAGGCATATATTTTACTTTATACATGCATATATATCATCAAGAGTGAACAAGAAACAGTGTAAATTGTAGAATTCACCACCATTCTGTTGTTCAGCGTCACAAATGTGATTGGAAAATTTGATTTAAAATTTGTTAATAATAATTTATTTCTTCAATAAGAAGAGAGCGCATTCCACAATATCTCAATGCTCTTTACAAAGATAAAGAAGTAAATACAGTAAATAAAATATAATAGGATAGTAATAATAATAACAATAATTAAGATAAAATCTTGTTACAAAATTTTTGGGTGGCCTTGGGTGGTGTAGTCACCGCACTGTAAATAATTGAAAATTCCCCTTAAAGCGGGTTAACGCTAGCAAAGTTGGTAGAAATAATAAATTATTAGTATAATGCTTATTTTAGTCTTACGTTTGTTGTTTGTAAATTTTGCTTCATTTAATAAGTTAGGAAACTCAAAATAGTTAGCAATAAATTATTGGATGAGGTTGAGCAAAATATCATGATTTATCGGTGGCGAGCAGAATAATTATTTGCCAATGCCGAAGGCAGAGGCACATAATTATCTGCGAGCCACTGACAAAATCACAATATTTTGCAAAAACCGCGAGTTCAATAATAATATTGTTTTATCATTCACGTTATTTTCTCTCGCCTAAAGCAACAACTCTGGAAAAATCGAGCTGCCATTGTCGAGGAGAACGAAAACACTTATTTGTAGGAATTTATCTGCAGTTACATACATGTCTCTCGACCAATGAAAATCCCGGAGAAAATAATGTGAATGATAATATGATTTATTTACCCGTAATGCACCTGATATATTGATATTTCGTGGCGGCCAGAATTTTTGCAAATGACTGTATAATTTTATATATTTTTATATTCATATATGTGTATGAATGGAATGGAATCAAATGACAATAAAATTATTGGGTCATGCATGTATCCATCTATAAATACCGTATTTCCTTGATTAAGCGCCCACCCTTGATTAAGTGCCCCCCCCCCCCCCCCCCCCCCCCCCCTCAAATTTGCTGTCTAACTATGGAACTAGACGCTTTAGCGCAAAAATCAATCGAAGCCTGCAAAAGGATTCGTCCCATGATACGACATACTCCAATGGATTCTTCTTACTGGTTGAGCTCGCTGGGGAAAGCCAATGTTTACATTAAATGGGGTAGGCAAGCTTAATAATTGCAAGGCAACACATTCTCGTACCCAGAGCTCTCTGGGTACGAGAATGACACATTCTTAGCTGTCTTCCATTACCTTTGCGAAATAAATCGTTAATTGAAGATCAGACTCAAGATTATAAGGATTCTATTGGTGGATTAATTAACGATTGCACACAATTACCACTTGTATTTTTTAAGAAACGCACACTATATTCGCGTGACCTGGTCAGATCAATCATCAATGCACGCAGTCGCTTATCTACTGCGCATATATTATATAGCGTGACGTATTGCATGATCTATTACGTGAAATAATAATTTGGTGTTGAAAAACACTGCATAACAACCGAAACTATGGAATGGTGAAAGAAATGGCAAGAAAGTGAAGGATTATGTTGTGTTTTTGAATAAAATTTTAGTTGAAGAGCGCGCGCTAACTTACGCCATCGAGCGCGTGCTGGGTTTTAGTTAAAGTGCCTATGAAACGAAAATGTCGATCCTTGTTTTATTGTACATTATTGTTGTTTGGTCTTTCTCTGAGCATTTGCTGTATTTAAAGTGCACCTAACCCCCATTTTGGACGTAATTCTATTCAATTGTAATATAAACAAGACGCTCAATGAGCGTACACTCGGGCTTATGACAAGGACAATGTATGTGTCGAGTTCATTTGATTTGCCTTTAACTTTGAGTTCATTTGATTACCTTTTGACTTTGAGTTCAATTGATTTGATTTTGATGAGTTCGTGTAAAGGCCCCCTCTCTAGCTTCAGATCCCGAAACGTCGAGTTTGGAATCGAGTTCGAGTTCGGGTTCGAGTTACGGTTCGAACGTCGAATAAAACAAGGACATCTTCTTCAATACAATATCATTTCTCTGACGTCATGACAATCAGTGACAGTTGAGTGACGAGGGAGACTGCGTCGGGTGAGTACGTACATGATACGTCTTGAGGTTGCATAGGTCAGATGGTTCTGATAACGCCCTCACGTTTGTTTTTGTTAAATATATTTTAAGCGAGCTTCTAGTCCTTCTACCACTTCTAGTCATTGAACGATGAACTAGAATCCTGACCTTTAATAGCTTGAAGATCTACAGCTGCTTTCAAAACTAAGATTCAAATCTACTTGAGTCCTGTGTGTCGTTTGTTTTTTTCTTATCTGCTGAGTAATCTTGAAACTCGATACGATTAAATACGTCGCATACTTTCGTCATTCTTTAGCCGAACAAAACTACGACGACGACGACTACTACTACTACTACTACTACTACTACCGAAAAACGCATTTTATAACTCGGGCTTCCTTCGGAAGAGCCCGAGTAATTATAAAACATTTTCAGGCATTAAAAATGAATTCGACAAAAATCCTTTCCTAAAAAAAATTATTTCATCTACGAAATGAGCGTGCGAACATTTTCTTTTCGCGGTTCGAAAATTATCATTTTCAACCAAAATGTGCGACAAGAGACACAGGCAGCCCAACCATTGTTTTTGAGGCTACTAATAATAAATAAAAATATATTTGCAGCGCGCGTCTTTTTTTGATGGGTTTCCTGTGGTAGAAAGCGCGCGCAATACATATTATATTGGGCTTCCTGTGTACGTCCTGCGGGACGCGCCCGCAGCAATGTGTAAATATACACATTGCTGCGGGCGCGTCCCGTACGGCGTACACAGGGATCCCAACATTTTACCTTACTCAACACAGGAAGCCCAATATAATATGTATTGCGCGCGCTTTCTACCACAGGAAACCCATCAAAAAAAGACGCGCGCTGCAAATATATTTTTATTTATTATTAGTAGCCTCAAAAACAATGGTTGGGCTGCCTGTGCAAGAGACTGGGCCCTTGACAATGGCTCGGTGACGTCATAAGTTGTGTATGCCTTTGTTTGCACAACTTATGACGTCACATTTCTATAGTTTGACCGAGCGGGAATTGTCGCACTTTGAAACCCAAAATGCCCAACTTCGCGCGCGAAATAAAAAATGTTCCTGAAGCTCAATTCACTTTTTATTAACGCCATGTAAACAAGCAAATAGTAAACTTTCGTAGTAGCAAATAAAAACGGGGTCTGTTTTTTTTCGTTTCATAGGCACTTTAACCCTTTGACTCCCACGGCGCCCGAAACCGCCCGTAAAAATCGATACTGCTTTGAAAAATTCTAACTTTCTGAATTTTCGTAACATCGATCTCATGGCCAGTTATTAGTGACAACTAGATAACTCTTCATATTTTAACCTCAAGTAAACTGACTTACAGGTCCGATTTCTGGGCATTAGTTCAATTTGTTTGCCATAAAAATCAAAAATGCGTGTTTTTGACGCAATTTTACACCTCGAAAATGAACGACATTTGACTTGGATTTTCTTCCAAAATACATCCTTGCGAAACAAAACGCCACTTTCTCAGCAAACTTCCATCTCTCTTCTTGATATAGTCGTGAATTTTGCCCTCTCTTTTCCTTAACTCGCCGAACAATAGCCATTTCCTTAGGCCCACTTTCGCTAACACGTGTTTTCCTTCTGCACGCCCGAAAAGGATGCCGGGGAAACATCCGGGAATTTCGGCATAGATCTCCCCCGAAAATCCCTCTTTTAAGAATATCTCCCCCGAAAATCCCTCTTTTAAGAATATATAGTGTCGAGCCACTCGGTCCTACAGGCAAAATATTGCACCGGTTGCATTCTTTACAAGTCCAAAGTCGCCAAAAATGCCTTTGTAGGTCCTGGAATCCACCACAGAAAGACCAGAGAGACGATTTCACACTTGAGTCCGCCATTTTGAATTTCCAAACGGCAAAGTCGAAATCTGTTCGTGAATTCGTATCTAAACTCCTGAGTTCTTCCAGGAGAACGGTCTCTACCACACCAGTCAAGCTTAATGATGCTGTCCTGGGGGCTTCTGTGGTGAATAATGGCTATAAACACTCTAAAAATGCAAAATTGACCGCTCCTAGTAGCTACGAGATGCCGTTCCTCGAGGAGATTCACCAAAAGAGAAGATTACGTCAGAACCTGAGCCCGTGGGCTTTCAGAACTGTCAAGATTTCCATGGAAACCCCTTATATGGAATCGAAATTTCCTATGGCGTGATTAGGTCCAGAAAATCGCTAAAAAACTCAAAAATCTCTGGGTGTCAAAGGGTTAAACAAATTTGATATAAAGGGTCATTCAGGGAAAAAGTCTTCAAACCGATTTTTCTCCGAATGAAGCACGGTGACCATCAATTTTTATTGTATATTTTATTTACACTACCGATTTCACATCTTTTGCGAAAAAATAAAAACAAATTCAATTGGGGAAGTCAATTTTTTTTCGCGTTTTCCGTGTCATTTTCTCGATTTGCATACGAAAATGGAAGGAAATTCGGTCATTCCTTTGTCAAAACCCGGCTTGTAAATGACTCAATTGGTAATATTGTTATGAAATTTTTGGTACATCACCTTTGTTGAACTGGTGTGATTTAAAAAACGGTAAATCGGTTGCAGAAAAGCACTCCCACAATTTTTTTGAGCCATTTTAACACCGTGACACGATATTCGATTGTTTCGAGTCGATTTTGCTTATACCGCATGGTCTATTCTGACGAATATTACTGAAACAAGCGCGGTGACCCCCATTTTTTTTTACTTTTCTGACAATAAAATTCAAAAATAATTCACCTGCAAAATTTCAGCGATTTTTCAATTTGGGAAGATATACTGAGGAATTTATGGAGTGTTATTCCCGCCAATATTCAGTTTTAGATTTTCTGTTTTTTTAAGCTTTTGTGTTTTTTCAACTTTTGTTTTTCAACTTTTGTGTTTTTTCAACTTTGCGGATCAATTTCAACTTTTGTGTTTTTTCAACTTTTGTTTTTTTTCAACTTTTGTGTTTTTTCAACTTTTGTGTTTTTTCAACTTTTGTGTTTTTTCAACTTTGCGGATCAATTTCAACTTTTGTGTTTTTTCAACTTTTGTGTTTTTTCTCTGACACGTAACTAGCGAAGGCATGAAATTTCAAAATGGCGGACGCTTCTACAGAAGAAATGTTTGAGTTTAATTTGTGCCCTGCGAGCAGAGGTATTTTCCTGATCACTTCCTCTTACTCTTAGGAGAGGGTTAGAAAATATCTGCTCGCAGGATAAGTCCAAGGGAGATTTTATTGGACGTGATTCGAGAAATTGAGACTGGAAACATGGATTCAGAGAACAGCTCGAACTTCTCCTTCACTATCCTATAGCTAGGCTATAGCATTGGACCTTTACTCGATATCAGTGTAAGGACCGTAGGACGACCGACGCCTGCATGAACAACAAAGAGCTCGATAATGTAGTGGTCGAGTTCGAGTAGCATAATATTGAAGATTTTCCCGACAATGAATTTAGTCGAATGTCAGAATGGATTTCTGTAAAAAGGACTGCATGTGCAACAATGGAGGACTCTTGATGTGACAGACATGCAATCCATAGGAATGTAGGATGTAAGGTTAAGGTCCCCTTACATTGTGATAGATGGCAATTGTAAGTGACGGTGAGGAGAGACATTAGAAAATGCTGAAATTCGCTGGAAATTTGTACAGGTATAGTAAATAAAGACCACAAGACACTACCACAGTTTCAAGTCTTATTAGAGTATTTACAGGAAAAATTTTTTATGATATTCTCCACAAAACCACAGCTTGGGCTTCCTGTGATTAAACTCAAACATTTCTTCTGTAGAAGTGTCCGCCATTTTGAAAAATACCAACCTCGTTTTCATGCCTTCGCTAGTTTCCAGGCCATCTGGACGTGTCAGAGAAAAAAACACAAAAGTTGAAAAACAAAAGTTGAAAAAACACAAAAGTTGAAATTGACCCGCAAAGTTGAAAAAACACAAAAGTTGAAAAACAAAAGTTGAAAAAACACAAAAGTTGAAAAAAACCCAGAAAATCTAAAACTGAATATTGGCGGGAATAACACTCCATAGGAATTATCTTAACGTTTGCTACGTCCGCTACAGCGAGCTGTATGTTACCTCCCAGCTGTATGTACAGGCCTAGTACATGTCGCTTCAGCTGTCTGCCTTGTTCCCTTGTATAAGCAATAAATAAATAAAAAGTGAGTTTTATTACACCCAATAATGAGACTTGAAAATATTGGAAAGGAACAACCAATCAGGAGAGACCTTACGATCGGTACTGTCTTCCTCACTTTATTTTAATGTAAGGAGTGCACCATTGCGAGGGGGGAATTAAGGCACACATAATTTTTATGCCTGTGTTTCTCTGCTGGACTTTTTTTGGGAGTTGTGTAGCTCTTTTTTGGGTGGTAGCTACATGTAGGTACTTGCAGGAATTTTTTTGGGACATTTTTTCTTTGCAGGAATTTGGGGGGGAGAAATTGTCATCCCCCCTCCCAACACACCTGGGGGGGGGGGGGGGGGGGTTACTCCCGGAAATTTAGGATAGGAATGTGCCCCCGGGATGTCGAAACTAACTCCATTAATAACTAACTCTCTCTATCATTTTACATACAGCTCCAACAACGGATGGATATTTCAGCAATAAATTTACGAACAACCTTATTACCAGTGATTGTTCACAAAGTAAAGTGTAATTTGATATTCCGATCTTTTTTCTTCCTTCACCAGAAAGTGAACAGATATCTGGTTCTGCCAAAGCTAGAGGAGCATTTAATAAGCTAATGGTTTTAAACGAAAGTAATCCAGAAGGAATTAAAAGAGGGGCCATTGCAGCCTCAACTGGGAACCACGGAGCAGCTTGTGTAAGGCAGGCAGTTTATTTGTTTAGATTAAAAATAATTATGCACACGTTTGCAAAAACCTTGAGCCAAAAGAATGAAGGAAATTATAATAATTAATAACTATATAAGCCAGTTCAGGGCCGTACACAGCACAGGGGCAGGGGCAGGGGGGGGGGGGGTTAGTTGCCCCCCCCCCCCCCCCCCCCCCCCCACTAGCCAGGTGAAAAAGATACCAAAAAGTACTGAGAACTGTGCTATTTATATATATTTTTTGCTTTTAAATACGTACTGCCCCCCCTCCCCCCTTGAATGTTGGGTTATGTACGGCCCTGCAGTTGTAAATATTGGATACAGACTGAACCTGATCAGTTGAGACAGTCGGCCATGCCGAGTCTGAGCTTTTATAGTGTATGTTTAATTATAAATATTACTAATAAATTACTATTACTAATATTACTTGAGAAGTGGTAGATATGATATAATATAACCTGGAAGCTTAATTTCAGTCTAGACAATATGCTGTGCAAGAACAAAAGAAAGCTGCATCAATGATGATTTAGTGTCCATATATATACATGTAACTACTTCACAAAGGATTGTAGGGTTATGGATAGTAGGGAATCTTGAATTCTGTTTAGGTCCACCTCAGATTCATTAGATTCTGATCACTGTGAAGAATGTAATGTATTTGGAACTTGATTAAATTAAAATTATATAATTTATTTATTGTTTTGTTGTTGTTGTGATTACTTCCTGCAGTCCAAAGCTATGAACATATTAGGCATCACTGGAAAAATCTATGTCCCATTTATGGCAGAAGGTTTCAAATGTAAGATGATACAACAGTATGGTTCAACTGTAGAGAAACTGGGATTCACTTGTGCAGAGACTGAAAAATTGGCAAGGAATTATAGTGAGGTATAAACCAGGGCCGTACACAGCACAGGGGCAGGGGCAGGGGGGACCAGTTGCCTCCCCTGGCAAGGTGACAAAGATACCAAAAAGTACCGAGAACTGTACTATTTTTAGTTAATAACCCTTGAATTTTGGGTTGTCATATGTTACTTGTGTTCTTTACCTTCTTTTTGTTTGATTTTAGAATAATACTATAACTATGGTCAAATTTGAGAACAATCTTCTTTTACTTGCGTTGTGTTGTCATACTACAGTAATCCGGACAGAGACCACAAAACATGTGCCCCGCCCCCTTATGTTACATTCTCCAGTTACTAAGCATCGAGTTACAAAACACTAGCTAACACATGCACGTACTTGTATTTTATACCCACTTATGATTACTAATCACTAAGGTGGTGGGAGTTGTGATGGTTGTGATATGTGTCAATAACATTTTCAAAATACACATATGTGCACATTTTATCTGCAAGTTTACAACTATAGTAGAGCCATTTCTATTTGTGTGGTTACTTGGAAGGGCTCCATATAAAAACATTATGCAGTACATGATATCTGATGAAAATGTCATTTCTCCATTGGTCTTGTTGAATTCTAAAGGAGACAGGATTTTCACAGTCACAGATCTCTCTGGTGAAGGAGTCAATGTCAGTGTGTGGTTGGCATGTCTGCCCACAGGCAGCCCAACCATTGCTTCTGACAGAGACTACTTATGATGGTCCGAATACCCTGCTAGCTCTATTGTTCTGGAATAGCCAGTCGATTATCAAAAAAAAAAAAGATACAGGTTGTGTGTCATATTTGATACATCATTAATCAAAACTGTATTTATTACATACAGGAGAATGGTGTACCATATATATCACCATGTAATGACTGGGATGTCCTTGCTGGGCAAGGATCTATAGGGTAGGTATATATTATAGATTTGACATGATACCCAAGCCATATACACATTGGTCAATGGACTAGCTACAATAAAATGTTGCATGATGTTTCATTCTTCGATGTTAGATGTGAGATTTATGAAGACCTTCCCTCTGTTGATGTTGTATTTGTGTCCGTTGGTGGAGGTGGAATTATTGGTGGAGTTGCATCCTATCTGAAGTCTGTAAAACCTGGTGTCAAGGTAAGTTATGATGATGATTACATACATACATATACGGTACTTTATTTCACGTGGGTGGCAAATTCAGTGAGTACAAAACAAACTGGTTTGCAATTTGGCCCACAACAAAAATGATTTAGAAAAAAATTGTGATTATGATGATGATTGGATGATGATGATGATAATTGATGTTAATTATGTTGATCAAGATCGATCAAGATAGTAATTATGATTATTATATTGATGATGATCATGATGGTGATGATAATGATGGTGATGATCATGATAATTTATTGTGATGGTAATTACATTGATCAAGATAGTAATTATGATGATAATATTGATGATAATCATGATGGTGATGATGATGATTGTGATGGTGATGGTGATCTTGATGGTGATGATCATGATAATTTATTGTGATGGTAATTACATTGATCAAGATAGTAATTATGATGATAATATCGATGATAATCATGATGGTGATGATGATGATTGTGATGGTGATCTTGATGGTGATGATCATGATAATTTATTGTGATGGAATTACATTGATCAAGATAGTAATTATGATGATAATATTGATGATAATCATGATGGTGATGATGATGATTGTGATGGTGATGGTGATCTTGATGGTGATGATCATGATAATTTATTGTGATGGTAATTACATTGATCAAGATAGTAATTATGATGATAATATTGATGATAATCACGATGGTGATGATGATGATTGTGATGGTGATGGTGATCTTGATGGTGATGATCATGATAATTTATTGTGATGGTAGTTACATTGATCAAGATAGTAATTATGATGATGATTGTATTGATGATAATCATAATGGTGATGATGATGATTGTGATGGTGATCTTGATGGTGATGATCATGATAATTTATTGTGATGGTAATTACATTGATCAACATAGTAATTATGATGATAATATTGATGATAATCATGATGATGATGATGATGATGATTGTGATGGTGATGGTGATCTTGATGGTGATGATCATGATAATTTATTGTGATGGTAATTACATTGATCAAGATAGTAATTATGATGATAATATCGATGATAATCATGATGGTGATGATGATGATTGTGATGGTGATCTTGATGGTGATGATCATGATAATTTATTGTGATGGTAATTACATTGATCAAGATAGTAATTATGATGATAATATCGATGATAATCATGATGGTGATGATGATGATGTGATGGTGATCTTGATGGTGATGATCATGATAATTTATTGTGATGGTAATTACATTGATCAAGATAGTAATTATGATGATAATATTGATGATAATCATGATGGTGATGATCATGATAATTGTGATGGTGATGGTGATCTTGATGGTGATGATCATGATAATTTATTGTGATGGTAATTACATGATCAAGATAGTAATTATGATGATAATATCGATGATAATCATGATGGTGATGATGATGATTGTGATGGTGATCTCGATGGTGATGATCATGATAATTTATTGTGATGGTAATTACATTGATCAAGATAGTAATGATGATGATAATATTGATGATAATCATAATGGTGATGATGATTGTGATGGTGATGGTGATCTTGATGGTGATGATCATGATAATTTATTGTGATGGTAATTACATTGATCAAGATAGTAATTATGATGATGATTGTATTGATGATAATCATAATGGTGATGATGATGATTGTGATGGTGATCTTGATGGTGATGATCATGATAATTGTGATGGTAATTACATTGATCAAGATAGTAATTATGATGATGATTTTATTGATGATAATCATAATGGTGATGATGATATTTGTGATGGTGATCATAATGGTGATGATGTAATTACATTGATCAAGATAGTAATTATGATGATGATTGTATTGATGATGATCATAATGGTGATGATGATGATGATCTTGATGGTATTATGTTGATAAAGATAGTAATAAATATTATGATGATGATTATATTGATGATAGAATAGACGGCAAGTAGTCCCCTGATTATCAGATAAGAGAGGAAAACCTGCATACACACTTTGTGCCTATAGGTTATTGGATGTGAAACAGACCAGTCACCTGCCATGTCAGAATCTCAAAAAGCTGGAAAAATCATAGAAGTTCCAAACAAGCCTACTTTGTCAGATGGAACCGCAGGTGGTATTGAACAGGGATCAGTAAGTAAAATAAAGTAAACCCCTTTATTACAGTGAGGACACACTAACCGGGACCACTTTCAGCAAAACTGACCAATCAGATTACACCTGAAAATAATCACATTCCAACAAAAGTTGTCTGGGCCAATCAGCGTTATAGTTTAATGCTGATTGGCGCAGATGACTTTTGTTGGAATGTGATTGTTTTCAGGTGTAATCTGATTGGTCAGTTTTGCTCAAGTGGTCCCGGTTAGTGTGTCCTCACTGTAATTAATACATGTACATTCATGATAATAATATAAAAGTACAATAGTAAACAATCTCAATGCAGCAGATATTCATGCAATGAAAGAGACTGTTTTTCATGAAATGGGAAAATGTTGCTGAGAAAAGAGAATCTTTGAAGCCAACGAAGAGTCAACAGCAAACTCAGTCCACTCGCACAATAGGGACTTTATTAGATGCCAATAACTGGTGAACTCGATCGTGGTGACTGATCTTTCAAAATCTATCTACTTTGTGTTTCATGTGTCAATTTTTTTATGTCTATTTGAACCTTTAAAATTGTCACACTGAGCCACTTATTCCAGTCAGACAATCTGCCTACAATACAATAAAGGGATCCCTGCAAGAACGGAGTACGTGATCTGATCAAAATCTAAATTCCCCTTGAGATTCTTCAAATATCAGTGGAGAATTTGGGTTTTGATCACAAGTCACTTACTCCATTCTTGCAGGGAGCCCTTCAATTGTATCGTAACCACTGCATGCATAGCTGTGTCTGTGATTGGAACCCAGGGAAGTTACACCCAGGTGAATACCCACAGCACACATACCATGTCCACTCATGCAGTCTTAGGCCTAGTTTAGACATCGTGCTAATCATGAGCCGTTCTCATTTCAAACAATAGATAATGAGACTGCTTCTTTTGAAGTAATTAAGAACGGCTCTTGGAAAGTACGGCGTTTGAACTAGGCCTTACTGCAGTCAGTGTGAGATTACCAATAATGTCAGGACTTTCTTTTCAGATAACCTTTGATTTGTGTAGGAGGGTGGTGGATGAGTGGGTGATTGTCACAGAGGAAGAAATCAGTAAGGCCATTTACAACGTCATGGAACACCACCACAAGGTTTGTTTTTGAACAGCAATGGCCTTTGCAAATAACTAAATGATCATCAATGGAACATACAATACATTTTATTAATTCATCCCAGCTTTACAGAATTAATTTACAAGGTTACATAGATGTAGCACGTCAGGCTAGAAAGCACTAAAAATGTTTCATAATAGTTTAACTTCTACACTTTTAATCCAATCAAAATGAAACTTGGCATCGTGACAGTTTATTTCAATTCAAGAAATCATATCGTTTGGGATTTTTGATTTTATCGATTTTTGGCAGGAAAATAACGTCATGAACATGCCAACAAAAAATGTCATTCAGAACAACACTAATTTGATCATGGCATTTGAAAGAACATGTAAAAATAAAGTTATTACAGAAAAAATATCTCAGATATTTTCATTCAAATGTTCAGTTTTTCATATAATTGAGGTACATTTTATACCATTGAAATGATAAAAATCGTATTAAAATGGTACATATGTTTTTACATGTATATGTGATTTGCCCCCTTTTCAATCATTCTCTTCCTACTTCACTGGAAATTGGTAAAAAAAGCAAGACTTGTCTCAGAATGTTTTGTGTTAACTGTTATCTTTAGATTGTGGAGGGTTCAGCAGGGCTAGCTGTTGCAGCATACATCAAGACGATGCACCAGTATGAAGGCATGACAGTGGTCATACTGTCATGTGGTAGTAACATCAGTGTAGAGAGAATCAAAGATATCATAAATTTATATGGCTAATACTTCAGCATGTCCCTAAACAAATATGCTTTGATGTCTCAAACCTAATAGACCACAGTAGCCACAAACAATGATACCAAGTTGAGTAAATGTAATAATAACGTATGAAAACATCAATGCCAACCAAGTTGAAAGTAGTTTTTTTTTTTTTTAAAGTTGGAAGTACCATAGTTATAGTATGTGGTTCATGCCACGTGGTGACCGTGCCACGTCACAGACTGGATGTAGCAATGCAAACAATGGCATATAAAGTCTTTACTACATTTAAGTACGCCTATTTTTATTAAACATTAATACAGTACACAGTCAGTCAACATATTCCGAGTTCATAATGACAATATACAAGAGATGATCAGACGATATTACCAACACGTTGCAATCTAAAACCATTATAAATTACAATACGTAATATTGATCTTAACTGGATGTCTTCTTTGTTTCTTCTGCTTTGTTTGTTTCTTCTTCATTTAATTCTATCAAAGCTTTTACCTCTTCAGAGTTGAGAATCCTTAAGGAAGTCTTGTTGTTCTCTCTGGTCAGGGTAGCAATCTCGACTAACAGGGAAATAAGAGCAACCGTTATTATCATGTGATGACAAACAAGGCTGACTGAGCCCAATATGTGTTCCATCGACAACAACTTGAACTAAAGGCCCAGACACATGATGCAACTTTTCTTGCAACGTTGCGCACAACAAAGAGTTTTTTGCGTGTCACACAATGCAATGTTGTGCGCAACAGTTGCAGAAGTAGAACTCGATCCTACTTCTGCAACTGTTGCGCGCAACGTTAGCAAGAAAAGTTACATCGTGTGTCCGAGCCTTAAGGATTAATAAATTTTTATGAGTTGTGAGAAAATGACCAAGTGTCAAAGCCATTTCAAAAGCCTGCAAATTAGGGGGTGTCTGTTTAAAGATAATAGAGAGCTTAAGCAACAGACGTTTTTGTCAACACGGAAGGCGCACGCACTGACGAATGATGTTCAAAATGACCGTTGACATCCGTGACAGCAATCTACGATGGCATTTGACCTGTTTGCACGTCGTAGATTGCCATCACGGACGTCAATGGTCGTTTCGAACATCATTCGTCAGTGCGTGCACCGTCTGTGTGGACAAAAAGTTTGAAGTTTAATCAATCATAAATGTTGTTTCTTCTTCAGTCAACACGTCATAACTTTTTATCGGCATTGAATATGACAAAAGCCTGACACAGTTTGACAGGTCAAAGTGTTGTGATTAATATGGTATAAAGATCAATAGAGTCGGATGTAACGCAAGGTCTATTAATTCGGTCAAACGGAGACGGTCGTTTTCAAAACAATGAGCCGCGATGTCTCCATTTTTAATTTAAAAGAAAATATCACAGTATTGTGGTGATCTTCATTCTATTAGCTTTAAATGATGTAAAGTTGATGGGAATTGGTCAAATAATAAGGAAATCATTATTTTTTTCCGAGACGTACCCGCCAAGGTGAACCTGCTGCTTAAGCTCTCTAATATTATTATTGACTATTACCTTTGTCTGGAGTAATCTTGGTGACATCTAAAGTCTTGCTAAGAACCTTGATAGAAAGCTGAAGGGCATCTTTAAGGACCATCGCATCTTCTTTGTATTCTTGCTTTAGCATCGACACAGCAGCCTGGAAAAAATGAACTCAGTTTTAATAAAGTTGAATGTGTAATAATACCCACACCTTATCATGGAGGGAATTGGGAATTTCCAGAGGAGAGGGGGTCCGTGGGACCACAAAATTACAGAGTTTGTATGGAAGAAAATTGGAATTTCCAGATCATATTACCGGTATTTCTGTGATGGGTAATGGATATTGCCCAGAAACACACAATTCAATAATAATTGTTCTAATACATGTAACAAAAAAACATGCAAAACCAGAGTATTTGTATGAATAATATGTACTACACTAAATTTTAAATCCCAAATTTTTCGAAGGCCCGCAGTACTGTACTGTACCAAGCCCAGATATATGTATTTATTAAATAGACACGAGTGTTTTACTGGGAAATATCTCACTCGTAGAATTCGTACGAAACTACATCCGGAACCCGAGTGGCGTATTTTCCATATCCTCACTAGTGAGGATATCGATGACGTCGGGCTCAGTACTTTTAGATAAAAATATATTTTTTTCGTCAAATTTTTTTGGTCTATATAATAAAAAGAACATTACACGGCGGCGCGAAGATATGAATTTTATTTTCGAGTGGTAAAAACAATAGTGTAATATCCTCTATATATGTGTACTTCTTACCACACTGTTGTTGCCAATACATGTGCCTTTCCATCCACTATAGTTACCACTAGGATCACTCTGGTATAACTGAAAACACTAATAATTTCGCGAGCAGCGAAAACATTTCCTGTGTTGAGATGGGGTTCTGTGGAGGATTTTGATATGGCTGACCAATCGAGATTTGTAGAAAACAATACTGTGAGATGGCACAGCATGTTATTCAATATACCACCACTGAGTCCTGTAGCCGCTATTAGTGTACTCCTCACTAACCGTTAACGTAACAACACTAATAATGGCTTGCGAGCAGCGAAACTAATTGTGGGTTTCCTGTGTTGAGATGGGGTTCCTGTGGAGGATTTTGATATTGGCTGCAATCGAGATTTGTGGAGATGATTTTCGGAGATATCATAACACAGGGAACCCAATTTGAACACAGGTATCCCATGACAGGTATACCATACCACAGGGAACCCAATATGAACACAGGTATCCCATGACAGGATATCATAACACAGGGAACCCAATATGAACACAGGTATCCCATGACAGGTATACCATACCACAGGGAACCCAATATGAACACAGGTATCCCATTGAAAGATATATAACACAGGGAACCCAATATGAACACAGGTATCCCATGAAAGATATCATAACACAGGGAACCCAATATGAACACAGGTATCCCATGACAAGATATCATAACACAGGGAACCCAATATGAACACAGGTATCCCATGACAAGATATCATAACACAGGGAACCCAATATGAACACAGGTATCCCATGACAAGATATCATAACACAGGGAACCCAATATGAACACAGGTATCCCATGACAAGATATCATAACACAGGGAACCCAATATGAACACAGGTATCCCATGACAAGATATCATAACACAGGGAACCCAATTTGAACACAGTTATCCCATGACAAGATATCATAACATAGGGAACCCAATTTGAACACAGTTATCCCATGAGAAGATATCATAACACAGGGAACCCAATATGAACACAGGTATCCCATGACAAGATATCATAACACGGGAACCCAATATGAACACATATCCCATGACAAGATATCATAACACAGGGAACCCAATATGAACACAGGTATACCATGACAAGATATCATAACACAGGGAACCCAATATGAACACAGGTATCCCATGACAAAATATCATAACACAGGGAACCCAATATGAACACAGGTATCCAATGACAAGATACATACCACCAAATTGAGTGTAGGCCTGTTTCACATCACAAAGTGCACTGACCATCTGTTCACAGGGGATTGGTTCTTGATATTGTAGCTCATACCTATAGGCAATGGCATTGTGTTAAAGACATTGTTATTCTTACGTTATGACTGATTATTTGAGATATTTACCTTTGTGCAATAAGTCGCAGTTCATTAGTCAATACATTTGCATCTGATGTGATACCGGCAACACTGCATGCCATATCCCTAATAAAGTGGTAAATAAACATTGTTAATAACTACCGGTATAGTTATAAGTACCACCTTTAATACCATCACCTAGCAATTCTAGTTCTCATTTGGGTTTCCTGTGGTACATAAGATATCCCCTCTTGTAGGTATATAAGGTGTATAAACTACATGTACATGTACCATTGAATCAACATAAATTTGCCACCTTTAGCTTGTAGTAGTTTGGGATCTACTGTAAGCATGGAGCATTTTCAAACCCCCTTAATCAACCCTTGTCTGACCCATGTCAACAACCTGGATCTACTCTAGGTTATCAACTAAGTTATTAACCACTGCTGTTTTGACAAACAACAACAACAATACTTTCACTTACTCATGGAGTTTGTAAATTTTCTCTGAAACAAACACTTCATCTAGAAGTTTGTTGGTGTTGCGGCGTTCTGCTGCCAAAACAATACCGTCATTGGCCAGTATTCCTAGGCAAGTGCCTGCATGGCCAATGGCTTCCATGGCATATTCTACCTGATATAAGCGCCCTATTGTGAATTAAAATAACACATGTCAGGCTTGTCGCAGGTGTTCTCTCTTGTGGGCAACGGCACAATTTGATCAAGTTTGTACTGGAATACACCAGAGGTGAGCTGCATAAAACTTAATGTCGGGTGTAACTACTAACATCAGACGTTCACCTCTGTCAAAATCACTACCTGACGTTAGCAATTATGTCCAGAATTAACTGTTATCGATCCAGGAGTGCCGTAATTCTAGATAATTATGAAGTACTGTAAATGCTCGAGGCGCTTATAATTTTTTAGGCCTCTAGGGGGAGGGTGCACTTATTCAAGGGGGGCGCTTATTGGAAGCAGGTCGCTTATTTCTTTTCTCAGATGTTGAACTCAATGTTTTCTTTATTACCGGTATACGGTACTGTAACATACATATACAGTGAATTATAATTTTTTTTAGACCTCTCTTGGGGGGGGGGGGGGGGGGGGGGGGGGGGGGGGGAAGGGGGGGCACTTATTCGAGGGGGACGCTTATTGGAAGCAGGGCGTTTAATCGAGCATTTACGGTATTAATATGATAGATTAAGGTATTACTATGTTATAGATCCATGTACTATTAGTATACATGTACACTAAAAGTACACAGTACAGTATTAAAGTTACTGTCAATCTAATTTGGATACAAAAATGAAAATATAGACGCTTACCTTCAGGCGAAAAAATAGTCGTTCTAGTATCATATCTTCGAGACTGAACAAGCAAAAAGAATCAAGAATCGCATCAGCTAATGTCGTGTTTATGATTGCATTTACAAATCTTTTTATTGTACAAAATCTCACCCAAACTTATGTCTGAAACGAGCCGGTACTGATCACGTGGAGAACAAGATTTCACGCTAAAAATCTACTTCTAAGCTCATTAAAATAATACTACCACTACAATAAGGTAACCTAGGAGTTATATTTCTCAAAATGTAAGCAAAGAACACTTTATAAAGGATAAAAATGACAATTTTCTTACCATTTTGATGGAGTTTTATCAATGACAGTGCAGTTTGCTCGAAACTAAAGAGCCTGGTACCTACTAACTCACGAGCATAGTGTGACTGGTAGAAACCGCTAGTCAAAGTATCGCGGGCGCGTCATTGCATCACGAAAAGAAACATGGAGGACGAAGGGTGACAAATAATAATTTATTTAAAGTATTTTTTTTTGTCCGTTTGCTTAAACGTTAGTAAATATGAGAGCGACTACTGTAGAACATATCTCCTCGCTTCAAGAAACTCCAAAGAATATTAGGAATATCTGTATTTTAGCACATGTAGACCACGGTAAGGATTTGCACGTGTCATGTATTTTCATGAATTCACTTGAGTTCGTACGACGTTTTCATGTTGTTTTGCATTATTATTATCAAGGTAAGACGACTTTAGCAGATGCTCTTGTAGCAAGTAATGGCATCATATCATCACGGCTCGCTGGCAAGGTATGGTAATGACAATTGCAACGCCCATTCCATTTTTCTTCTTTCATTCATTCTGTTTTTCACTTGAGACTTGATTTCATTCATTCTTTTATGCATGCATTTTTCTTACAGCTTAGGTATATGGATAGTCGTGAAGACGAGCAAATTAGAGGGATAACAATGAAGGCTAGTGCAATATCTCTACACTATGCTAAAGGTACAGTGTAATAACGATTATTTTTTTTGTCACAGATTGTCTTTCTATCTCAGTCATTCAGTGTCTGTGTGTTTTTCTGTCTACCTGTTTCCTTGTGTGATAATACCCATCAAGCCATATTCCAGGTGCCTGTGTCTGTCTTTCTGCACATATCTGTCTCTTTCCCTGTTTGTCTGTCAGTCTGTCAGACTTGATGCGAAAGCGTTGTCTAGTATTAAACGTAAATGTTATAGATCTGCATAGGTGTTTGCATCACTGTGACTGCCTGTCCTTCTGATGCATCTATGATACAGTGGGTCTGTGTCTGTCTCTTTCCCTGTTTGTCTGTCCGATTGTTCATTTAATTGTTCCTTCCTTCCTTCCTTCCTTCGTTCCTTCCTTCCTTCCTTCCTTCCTTCCTTCCTTCCTTCCATCCTTCCTTCCTCCCTTCCTCCCTTCCTCCCTTCCTCCATTCCTCCCTTCCTCCATTCCTCCCTTCCTCCCTTCCTTCATTCATCCATCCATTCATTCATCCATCCATCCATCCATCCATCCATCCATCCATCCATCCATCCATCCATCCATCCATCCATCCATCCATCCATTCATTCATTCTGTCAATCAGTAATTCCAGTCAGTAGTTGCCTGCCAGCTGTTGATATTATACTGGCAGCAGTCTCACCTCTTTGTTGTTTATACATGTACAATACAATACAATGCTATGTGCAGGGTACCCCTAGGCATTGAGGGGCACATGCTCATCATTGGAGATTGTTACCTGTATCTACCTATCATTCTGTATGCATCCTTGTGTCTCTGACAATGAGAGAAATCATCTCTACATTGTATATAATATTTGTCTATTTGTATCTATATTCATTAGACAATAAAGAATTTCTCATCAATCTCATTGACTCCCCTGGCCATGTGGATTTCTCCAGTGAGGTAATATATAACTAGCTCCTCCCCAGGCTTCTCTGTCTGCATTGCTATACTGTACACTAATTTACATATAATAGTTTTATATCCAATCCAATTTTATATTCATGTTATTACAGAACATAAGTGTGATGCAGTTCCAGGCAACAACGTTGATGTTAATTATTTGTTTGTAAATCATTCTCTAGGTATCCACAGCAGTACGACTGTGTGACGGTGCAATAGTTGTGGTAGATGCAGTAGAGGGAGTATCTCCTCAGGTCAGTATATAATTAGAGTTCGGTCAAGACATACACCCATTTCAATATCATACTGGTCTGAATTGACTAGAAGATTGCATCACAATGGGCTACATAAGTACAGGTTGTGATGTCAGAAAACCATTTCATCTTGGGTGTGTGTGCCAAAGATCACCTTGGGAAAAGAAAACTTGGTTGTCCAAATTTGGGAGATTAGGTTGCCAGGGACAACCACTCACCAAAATATGGTTGCTATGACAACCAGACCCTTTTTGTTCATCCATTCCAAGCAAGCCACATTTACAGCTCCCTACTACAAATCGTTTTACAACTACATGTAATAATTTTATTTCACTAGACACAAGTTGTGTTAAGACAAGCTTGGCTGGAAAACATCCGTCCATGTTTAGTGGTGAATAAAATAGACCGGCTGATAACAGAGCTGAAGTACTCTCCGTTAGAGGCGCATCTTCATTTACAGCAAATCCTTGAACAGGTATGTATATGGTTGTCTCTTAGGCAGGCAGGCTCGATGGGTGGGTGGGTGTACAATTGAAGTGCTCCCTGCAAGAATGGAGTAAGTTACTTGTGAGCAAAACCCAAATTCTCCTTTGAAATTCAAAGAATCACAAGGAGAATTTAGATTTTGATCACAAGTCACTTACTCTGTTCTTGCAATAATTCCATTGTTAAATTTACAGGTAAATGCTATCACTGGTAAACTTTTCAGCTCTGAAGTAATGGAGAAGTCGTCAAGCAAAGTAGACAATTCAGCTGTTAAAAGGGACAACTTGATTAATGACGACACTGCAGTCTCTATAGAACATTGGAGCTCGGGATTGGATGAAGTCGATGACTCCACACTGTACTTCTCTCCTGATCTTGGCAATGTTGTCTTTGCGAGTGCAATAGATGGCTGGGGCTTTAGGTATATCCCCAGGGGGGGTACTCAGGGGTATCAGTGACGGGGAGGTGCGAATGAGGCCAAACATTTTAACCCAAAAAAAGTCCATTACGCGAAAACAAGACCCAAAAAAAGTCCAACGGCCCAAAATCGTAACCCCAAAAATGTCCAATTTTTCTCCGCATAAAATCGAGAACGGTAGGATATCATTTTTATCAACCCCCAAAAAAGTCCTTGACAAAATCTTTATATAAAAAAAAGGCCACCAGAAAAATGAAAACCCAAAAAAAGTCCCAAGCCGCGAATTTCAAACCCAAAAAAAGCCTTCGCACCTCCCCGTCACTGATACCGCTGAGTAGCCCCCCTGGGGGTATATCATACACTTGCTACTCTTTCTTTCTTCTGATTGCAGAAGACTCGGTTGGATGTTTAATCTTATTTTATGTTGCTTCCTTTCAGTATCAATGATTTCGCTGTCATTTATGCCAAAAAGCTTGGCCTTAATGCTGACATCTTACGCAAGACACTCTGGGGAGACTTTTACCTTGATCCCAAATCCAAGCGAATATTTAAGAAGGCTCACAGTAAAGGAAAAAAGCCACTGTTTGTGCAGTTTATTCTACAGAATATTTGGTCTATTTACGATGCTGTTGTTGTCAGAAGGTGACCGATATCCCACTAACTAGACATCCCTCTAAGCCACACACTTATCAAAGCCGACACCCCTTCTCTAAGCTACACCCCACTCAAAGACAAACAGTTCTCTAAGCCACACACTTATCAAAGCCGACACCCCTCCTCTTAGTCACACCCCACTCAAAGACAAACAGTTCTTTAAGCCATATAGTTATCAAAGCCGACACCCCTCCTCTAAGCTACACCCCACTCAACACACACTTATCAAAGGTGACACCCCTCCTCTTAGTCACACCCCGCTCAAAGACAAACAACTCTCTAAGCCCGACACCTAAATCTGAAACTTCTCTAATATTTAATCCATACTGTCTTGTAATCTTCCCATGCCTCCTTTGGTAAACAACTCTTTAAATACCTCATGACTGCATCATCTTGCTAACATTTTCCAATTCCTATTCAGGGACAAGCTAAAGACAGACCAGATTGTTAAGTCTCTGAATTTGAAGATCTCAGCTCGAGACAGCCGCAGTACAGACTCACGAGTACAACTCCATGCCATTCTTGGCCAGTGGCTGCCTTTGTCTTCAGTTGTGTTGAGCATGGTTGTTGATAAACTACCAAGCCCACTTGAGATGGAAGGAGAAAGGGTTGAAAAACTGTTGTGTAGTGGACTCAGAACGTTTGAATCATTGCCTCAAGACACCAAGAACCTTAAACAAGGTATACACTTCCAGACACCCCACTAATCCAGGCATCTCACTAATCCAGGCACCCCACTAAGCCAGACACCTCTCTAATCCAGACACCTCTCTAATCCAGACACCTCTCTAAGCCGGGCACCTCACTAAGCCAGACACCCCACTAATCCAGGCACCCCACTAATCCAGGCACCCCACTAAGCCAGGCACCCCACTAAGCCAGGCATCCCACTAAGCCAGGCACCTCACTAAGTCAGACACCTCACTAATTCAGACACCCCACTAAGCCAGGCATCCCACTAAGCCAGGCACCTCACTAAGCCAGGCACCTCACTAATCCAGACACCTCACTAATTCAGACACCCCACTAAGCCAGGCATCCCACTAATTCAGACACCCCACTAAGCCAGGCATCCCACTAAGCCAGGCATCCCACTAATCCAGGCACCTCTCTAAGCCAGACACCTCACTAATCCAGACACCTCACTAATCCAGGCACCCCACTAAGCCAGGCACCTCACTAATCCAGACACCTCACTAATCCAGACACCTCACTAATTCAGACACCCCACTAAGCCAGGCATCCCACTAAGCCAGGCACCTCACTAAGCCAGGCACCTCACTAATCCAGGCACCTCACTAATCCAGGCACCCCATTAAGCCAGGCATCCCACTAATTCAGACACCCCACTAAGCCAGGCATCCCACTAAGCCAGGCATCCCACTAATCCAGGCACCTCTCTAAGCCAGACACCTCACTAATCCAGACACCTCACTAATCCAGGCACCCCACTAAGCCAGGCACCTCACTAATCCAGACACCTCACTAATCCAGACACCTCACTAATTCAGACACCCCACTAAGCCAGGCATCCCACTAAGCCAGGCACCTCATTAAGCCAGGCACCTCACTAATCCAGACACCTCACTAATTCAGACACCCCACTAAGCCAGGCATCCCACTAAGCCAGGCATCCCACTAATCCAGGCACCTCTCTAAGCCAGACACCCCACTAATCCAGGCACCTCACTAATCCAGGCACACCTGTAAGCCAGACACCTCACTAAGCCAGACACCCCTCTCAGCTGGAAATCCCTGTTGTCCAGCTTAGAGTGGTGTCTGGCTTGGATGGGTGTCTCAACTGGACACTTCTCTCAGCTGGACACCTAACTTCAAAGATACAGTAGAAGGGTGAAGAAAGAGGGTCTTTTTCTCAGTGAGTAAACTCCAAGTCTTTGCTTGATAGTGAGGTTTAGTGATCAACAATGACATCAGTGAAGAGGCACAGAGGGTGTCGGCAGCACGTAAAAGAAGCTTTCAATGACGCTGCAAACTGATTGATTGATTGATTGATTGTAGATTATGCTTGGACTAACACAATCAACATCTGCCTTTCCCTTCACTGTGAATTGTAGATAATAATTCATATACTTATTAGTGTTCATTTTGAACTCCTGTCCTACAGCTTTCTTGTCTTGTACATCGACTGAAGAAGCTCCTTTGATTGTCTTTGTGTCCAAGATGTTCGCAGTTGACGACAACTCATTACCTAAACATAAAAAACGGTAAGGACGCCATCATAGTGTAATTCCCTTGAACACCGCAACTTTGTGTAATGAGGTGTTGATGCGGCCAAAATTGGGCTTCCGTGTGGTTGAAGTGGGCTTGCTGTGGTTGAAGTGGGCTTCCTGTGGTTGAAGTGGGCTTCCTGTGGTTGAAGTGGGCTTCCTGTAGTTGAAGTTGAAGCGGGCTTCCTGTGGTTGAAGTGGGCTTCCTGTGGTTGAAGTGGGCTTCCTGTAGTTGAAGTTGAAGCGGGCTTCCTGTTGTTGAAGTGGGCTTTCTGTGGTTGAAGTGGGCTTCCTGTGGTTGAAGTGGGCTTCCTGTGGTTGAAGTGGGCTTGCTGTGGTTGAAGTGGGCGTCCTGTGGTTGAAGCGGGCTTCCTGTGGTTGAAGTGGGCTTCCTTTGGTTGAAGTTGAAGTGGGCTTCCTGTGGTTGAAGTGGGCTTCCTGTGGTTGAAGTTGAAGTGGGCTTCCTGTGGTTGAAGTGGGCTTCCTTTGGTTGAAGTGAAGTGGGCTACCTGTGGTTGAAGTGGGCTTCCTTTGGCTGAAGTGAAGTGGGCTTCCTGTGGTTGAAGTGAAGTGGGCTTCCTGTGGTTGAATTGGGCTTCCTGTGGTTGAAGTGGGCTTCCTATGGTTGAAGTGAAGTGGGCTTCCTGTGGTTGAAGTGGGCTTCCTTTGGCTGAAGTGATGTGGGCTTCCTGTGGTTGAAGTGAAGTGGGCTTCCTGTGGTTGAATTGGGCTTCCTGTGGTTGAATTGGGCTTCCTTTGGTTGAAGTGAAGCGGGCTTCCTGTGGTTGAAGTGGGCTTCCTTTGGCTGAAGTGAAGTGGGCTTCCTATGGTTGAAGTGAAGTGGGCTTCCTTTGGTTGAATTGGGCTTCCTGTGGTTGAAGTGGTCTTCCTTTGGTTGAAGTGAAGTGGGCTTCCTGTGGTTGAAGTGGGCTTCCTTTGGCTGAAGTGAAGTGGGCTTCCTGTGGTTGAAGTGAAGTGGGCTTCCTGTAGTTGAAGTGGGCTTCCTTTGGCTGAAGCGAAGTGGGCTTCCTATGGTTGAAGTGAAGTGGGCTTCCTGTGGTTGAATTAGGCTTCTTGTGGTTGAAGTGGGCTTCCTTTGGTTGAAGTTGAAGTGGGCTTCCTGTGGTTGAAGTGGGCTGCCTGTGGTTGAAGTGGGCTTCCTGTGGTTGAAGTGGGCTTCCTGTGGTTGAAGTTGAAGTGGGCTTCCTGTGGTTGAAGTGGGCTTCCTGTGGTTGAAGTGGGCTTCCTGTGGTTGAAGCGGGCTTCCTGTGGTTGAAGTGGGCTTCCTGTGGTTGAAGTTGAAGCGGGCTTCCTGTTGTTGAAGTGGGCTTCCTGTGGTTGAAGCGGGCTTCCTGTGGTAGAGCGTGCTCTTGCGGCATCGTCTAAGAGCGTATACCGTAGTGCAAATAAAATTGTTGATCTTATAAGACTATCATCTCCAGGCCGTTAACACAAGAGGAAATCACTGAGCGTCGAGAACGAGCTCGTGAAAAGCATGCACAAATGCTGCTGAACTCCACACGGAAGGCTGAGACTAATGAAGATGAAACGTGCAGCGTATCGACTACGGATTTGGTGCCAGAGAAAAAGAACGAAGAGTCGTCCACACCAGCGACACATTTCATGGCCTTTGCAAGGGTATACAGTGGAACGATAAGAAAAGGACAAAGGTTGTATGTGCTTGGACCCAGACATGACCCAAGAAATATCTCAGATGAAGAGAAAAATGCACGTTGTAGTGACTACGATAGTTCAGAGATAATGTAAGGATGAATTTGTTCTTTCCTTTCTCACTTCCTCCCTCCCTCCCTCCCTCCCTCCCCCTCCCTCCCCCTCCCTCCCTCCCTCCCTCCCTCCCTCCTCCCTCCCTCCCTCCCCCTCCCTCCCTCCCTCCCTCCCTCCCTCCCTCCCTCCCTCCCTCCCTCCCTCCCTCCCTCCCTCCCTCCTTTCCTCCCTCCCTCCCTCCCTCCCTCCCTCCCTCCCTCCCTCCCTCCCTCCCTCCCTCCCTCCCTCCTTTCCTCCCTCTCTCCCTCCCTCCTTTCCTCCCTCCCTCCCTCCCTACCTTCCTTCCTCCCTTTCTTTCCTCTTTTCCCCCTTCATTTCCTTCCTGCATATATTTCTCTCTTTCGTTTTATTTCCTACTTTCCCCTCTAGCCGTCGGTGTTTTTTTCCCCCTTTGAAATACTCCTACACAAAGGTTTAACAAATTCTGGTTGTCACACAGGAATACAGATTCCAAAGCGGAAGGACTGGCCGTCGCTAAATCCGTAGATCTAGGAAACAATCAAACTATTGCTGTATTCACCGTAGATGATCTCTACTTATTGATGGGCCGTGAGCTTGAAGCCCTTGATTCCGTTCCAGCGGGTAATGTATGGGTATAGGAGGACTACAGAACCACCTCCTCAAATCCGCCACCATAGCCAACACCATAATGTGTCCACCATTTACTGCACTGCATATTGAAGCCCGTCCCATTGTACGAGTGGCTGTAGAACCCATACATTATGCTGACCTGCCCGCATTGTCCCGCGGGATGAGACTTTTGAACCAGGCTGACCCGTGCGTTGAAACCTTTATGGCAAGGACAGGTAATTGATGGATAAAATATGCACACATCTTGGTCACCTCTTCTGTGCTTTGGGCTTCCTGTGTTGCAGATCGACTCTATTGCTACGCTATTCAACCAATCTTCTAAAAAGCCACAGGCAGCCCAGCCATTGCTTCTGAGGCTACTTAATTATCATCAATAAAAATATATTTGTATGCGGGCGGTCTTTCGGGACGCGCACAGGAAGCCCAACAATCCGTATTACTGCCACAGGAAACCCATCAAAAAAAGACGCGCGCATAAATGGTTGGGCTGCCTGTGTAAAACCTCTTCATAAAACGTATTACACAGACACATCTGTGTTAGGAAGAGTATAGAGTGGTTTTCGTACGAGTGGGAAACCTACGGTACCGTGACACTCAAATGGCTTCCTTTCTTAACCAATCAAAAAGCGTGCAGATGCATCTCATCCAATCAAACTCTTTCAATACGACGAGGCTCGGTACCATAACTTTCCCACTCGTACGAAAACGACTCGACCCCTTGTGTGTCCAATGTAGTGGCAAAAGTTGCGGTCGGATGCTGCAGTCGACGACTTATCTCTGCAAATACTAATCGTGCTAAGCTTGTTTTGTTTTAAGGTGAGCACGTGATCGTTGCTGCTGGCGAAGTTCATCTACAAAAGTGTGTCGACGATCTCAAAGAACGTTTTGCTTGTGTACCTTTCTGTGTTTCTGAACCCATCATTCCGTTCCGTGAGACTCTGATACGTCCACCTAAAATGGACATGGTTAACGAGGCTATTGCAGGTGGGTAATTTTATAGATATTTATGTATATATTTGGTACATTTTATTTATTTATTTTATAGTTGGTGTATGTCTAACGACCTTACCGACTCAATAGATGTAGGTACTCTCTCTAAAGCTTGGTTTCCACTGGCTCGCAAGCTTAAGTGATATTGTCGTCAGAAAACGGACCCGAAGCAAGTATAAGCGCAAGCACAAGAAATGGCAAAAATTAGATCCTCGTCCAGTAACATAAGTCCTATTGTACTTCCGCTTATGTCTGCGTCGCTGCGGTGAAAACCAGGGATAAACTAGACACCTGGGACCAGCTCTTACTGTCCGATCCTGCTATGGAAGACGCTCGGCCATAATGGCACAGTGCAGCAGGCCCGGATCAGACAAAGATGTTGACAGCCTGAGTCGATTGTATAGCGCGACTTCATTAATCCGACCAACTAACGATTGAACACAATCTGGTCGTATTAACGGGGTGACCGTAATAAGGTCAAGAGGATGTATGAGTGACCCTTTGTTCGCGCCAAAATGTGGCCGTAATAAAGAGGTGGTCATAACGCCCAGTTTTCTACCGACTTTTAAAGTAGCTATGAACATGTTTTTGGTTACCATTTCCAGGAAACGTGGTTGCTCACCCATCAAAACCAGATACAAACTATGATGGCGCCAAAACTCCTGGAAATAAAGACAAGACTCTGGTGGAGATTGTCACGGCCAACAAGCGGTGTTCGATCCACATACGAGCCATTCCACTAACAGAGCAAATCACCCAGCTCCTTGACACCAACACTGAAACCATCAAACTATTAGTTGGTACTGAAAAGAAGCAACTGGGATCTCAGATCAATAGTCAATCTAAAGATGATATCAAAGGATTATATTGTAAGCTGAAAGAGTTATTTGACGAGGCAGGGGCCGAGTGGAAGGACGCCGTGGACAATATATGGGCATTTGGACCGGCACGAACGGGGCCTAATTTACTACTTAATAGAATACCCGATTATAATCGTCCTTCAGTGTGGCTGGTATCTGACAGAGGTAAGAGCGGAGCGTTGAGCTTACTTTGTGCGAGAAAACCAATCTGGAAAAAGATGGCGGATTGTATATTTTACCACAATCCTTTGCGCGATAAAAACTCAATCTTTTTAAAACACCGCAAAGATTGTTTGGAAGGGCAGAATCAAACATGGCGTGCTCCGTTAAGATTAGGTGCATTTCGTAAGCTGTTGGTGCCCGACCAGGAACACAGCAGTTGAAATGATCTAGAGTGTATTCAATATGGCGGACCTGTCCATCCAAACAATCCATAGATGCTTTGCGGTCACGACTCGAACCCAGACCTCCACTCCACTTACTAAGGTGTATTTATTTATATTTTTGTAGAAAATAGAATAAGTGATTCTGGTTACCGTAGCTATGACAACAGTATCTTGAGTGGCTTTCAACTCGCAACGCTCGCGGGTCCCTTGTGTGAAGAACCTTTAATGGGCGTCTGCTTTGTTATCGAGAACATTATTATGGATCAACAGGAAGAATCTAGAAATAACCTGTTTTCAAATACCTGTAAAACTGGTCAAACCGGTTCGAGTAGTAGTTTTACTGAAGAAAATAGAACTACCAAAGGTGAAAATGAAACTCTTGCGCGGAATTGCATTTCTGGAACTGCTGAGGAAGAAGATGGCCTTCTAGTACAGAATATGTCAGACAAGGAATTTTCTACAGAAATTCAAAGTACTAAAGCTCCTCCTACTTCAAGAGAAGCTGAGAAAAAGATTAATAATCCAGAGGGAATAAATGGAGAAGAATTAAGAAAAGATGAAAAACGAACAGAAAATTCTGGGGAAGAAATTGTTATGGAAGATACTCAAACTACAAACGAGTTTACGGACGCGACGAATTCAGATAAAGAAAATTCGATGGACCATGAAGTTTCTCCCCAAGATGAGAAAGCATGCAAGGGTAGCGCGTTTGATAGGTTTGGCCCGTTTTCAGGACAGCTTATGTCCGCTGTGAAGGAAGGCTGCAGGCGCGCATACCAACTACAACCCATGCGCCTCGTGGCAGCCATGTACACTTGTCATATCCAGGCCACCGCGGAAGTACTGGGGAGAATGTACGCAGTCATCGCAAAGAGAGAGGGACGGGTACTGAGTGAAACAATGATGGAAGGTTCGGACGTGTTCGATGTCGAGGCAGTGTTGCCTGTTGCTGAGAGTTTTGGGTTTTCGGAGCAGATTCGTAAACGCACAAGTGGTTTGGCAAACCCACAACTCGTATTCAGCCATTGGGAGGTAAGACCACAGGCAGCCCAACCATTGCTTCTGAGGCTACTTAGTTAGAATAAATAAAAAGATATTCAGTGTATATACGCGCGTCTTTTTTTGATGGGTTCCCTGTGGTAGAACGCGCGAGCAAAATGTATTATGTTGGGCTCCCTGTGCGTTACACAAATATATATTTATTTATTATAAGTAAATAGCCTCGGAAGGTAAGACCTGTCTCCATTTCGTCATGTTAGATCATACTAGTGACGATGTAAATTTCTTCCTACAGGTTATTGATATTGATCCATACTGGGTCCCTACTACTGAGGAAGAATACACTCACTTTGGAGCAAAAGCCGACTCCGAAAATCAAGCGCGCAAATACATGAACATCGTGAGACGTCGTAAGGGTCTTTACGTGGACGAGAAGACGGTTGAACACGCTGAAAAACAGAGAACGCTTAAAAAATGACAGTTTAAATAATCTGTGAAGCCGATGGTTTTATCGATGGCAGCCATGTTGGATATGACGTCATCAACATGCTCGCGAGCCACCATGGGCCTAATGGCCGCCGCCTTTGCTGTCTCATTCCCCTAAAAATGATTATGAGTAAGATCTAAAAATCTTATTATTGGGTTGCACGTGACGTCATAGCCGCCATGTTGGATGACAATAACAAAGCATTCCTCATTAGGTTCTCTTGTTAGATCATCCAACATGGCGGCTGTTTCATTGTTATTTGTATCTCAAGGGATTTTGAGTCATGTGGTTGCAACCCAGGAATTGTCGAGTTTTTTTGAACGCTGAAAATAGTGTGAAAATGAACATACTGATTTACAGGATTGCGGTAGCTGGCATTCTCGCTCCCAGCCCCTTCACTTTTACGCGCTTTATTCGATGTGTTTGCGGAGAAGGGAAAAGTTTTGAAATCTGCGTTACAATGAGAAAAACAATAAAAACATGGTTTACAATTTTATTTCCTGCATTTTGCTATCTCTACTATTAATATTTGATCCCGTGAAGTACAAATACTTTATATTTAAATTTCGAAATTTTTATCATATATTAACTTTCAATAAATAAACCATCGATATCCGTCTGAAGAAACAAATTTATCCGCACCCCTCCCCCATACAGCACCAGCTGCCTACAACTCTATTGTTATAAAAATTCAAAAATTTAAGACTAAACGAGTTCAGAATCTAACGCGCGCTCTGATTGGCTACTCTACCGTAATCAACTTCCGTAAGTGGACATCCGAGAGCGCTGACGTCAGCGAGCCAATCAAAATCGTTTTCGTCGCGCAAGGCTTAGGAGAACTTGTACTTGATCGATGAATAAAACTGACAATTAAAAGTATTGGCAATGTTATAAAATAACTGCATTTTTGCGAAAATGCGCGCATAACTTTAACACAACTTATGCTGGAAATATGTGCAATTTGTATTAATTATAAGAGGGAGGGGTACGCACGGTTTATCCCAGCATCATGATCTCTAACAGTTTTTGATAAGACGGAATATGTCCCGCGGGTCAAAATTCTGTTACCGCGACATTTTTTGTGGACACGTGGATACGTACGCAGCAATTTCTTCGGTTTATCCCAGCATCATGATCTCTAACAGTTTTTGATAAGACGGGCTATGTCCCGCGGGTCAAAATTCTGTTTCCGCGACATTTTTTTCATGGAAATTGTTGGAGCACACGAAGGTATTTGATACCGCAGTGACATGACCTTGCCGGCTACGTGTCTCCGTGATACGTCTCTTCGTGTTTATATGGACGCGTACCCCATCCCCCCTGGACCTCCCCTTTCCCCTGGATTCATCGAGTTTAATCCCACAAGGGCTGTAGACAACCGAGCTAATTAAGAACCTTCATTCAGACGTTTTTTACAATGCGAGTTAAATTTACACCTATATCTATCTCTGTCAATATATATGTACATGTAAGCAGGCTTGCTTGGCATTGTGGGATTGCATGGGGTCCATGCCAATCACGAAAATATTTGAATGTCTATTATAGCAACGATATTCGGCTAGCATGCTAGTAAAAATAATGAGAAATGATACCATCTCCAATTTAGTTTTTCTGTTATTTGATCATTTCTTTTTCTTTAGTGATAATATCTAGACACGCGGTGAAACATTGCACACACAACTGCCAGCAATGACACACTTTCAGCGTGTGTCCACCGAGTTCTGCAAGTTGTCGCATGCAACATTGCAGAAGTAGGATCACATTGCACAATGGAACTCCGCCACCTCGAACTGTCAAGGGAGGCATAACCGCATTGTTTTAGAATCCACTGTACTGCAATGAGTTTGGTCTCGACAATTTCAGAGATGTGTGGGTGACACGTGCTGCAATATTGCGTGCCATGCTGCACCGTGTGTCTACCTGTATGTAGAGCAGAGTTCGTATGAATGAACAACGTACGACGCGCCGTGACTGAAGGGATCCCTGCCCAGGCATGATACGAAATCTGCTCTAATACTAATAGCATTACTACACCATCTTTTCAATCTGCTTTGCCCGTCGTTTCGTCTGGATGACATCCATAACTTGCAATGCCTTCACACCCACCGCAGGGTCAGTTTTGACACCGTCACTAAACACCACGTTCGTATCTCCTTCGATAGAGATCAACAGGTCGTCGTCACTAGAGCCTGGCTCGCCGACAGATTCCCCCGTCAACTTCCTCGTATTGCTTCTCGATCTCTGCCCCGAAAAACAATCCTTCAAAGTCTCCATGATTTCGTTGAACTCAACTGAATCGACGTCATCGGACATTCCTTCGTTCGCAAAACCAGGGTCTTGTGCCAAGCTACGTAAAGCGTCCCTTACGTCGTCTTCAGTGATTGTTGGTAAAATCCCCTGCTTGTCCCTGAGAGTCCCTAGATGCGGTGGTTTGTCGTCAAGTACGGGCGTGACCATAGCTACCAAGTGCTCATTGTCGTGCTCTTTATCTGGATGGGCATCCTACAATTTAATGTAATCTTGGATTGTAATATTTACTGAAGTAAGTACAGCTTAATCAAAGCTGTCAAATGCTTTTAAAGGATTTTGTAGGCGTCTTAATGCGATTGGATGTGGTGCAATTTGTACACCATTGAAAAAGCACTTTCGCTTTCTAAAAGTGGTAAATCAGTTTAAAGGATTTGCTTTTATCATGTTTTATCTAAACGGAAATATGGCGTATGGACGTCTTTTCGAACATAAACTAAACCACCAAAAAGGAAATATACCGAGTTTAATTGATAGAGACGGACTATGCGTTATGAAACTATTTCAAAGAACGTGTAAATCTGATGATGCGTTATGCAAATTTCAAAGAACGTGATCTGAAATGGATGACCTGAAACAGCCATATTTCATTAAAAAACAAACAAGCGTCTTTCCAAGCTTGAGATAGAACCCTCAGTCGGATTATCATCCATTTCATATCGCCTGTCATCAACGTTTATTGATCAATATCAGCATCCCTCATCATCATCATAAATATCATCATCATCATCATCATCATCATAAAATATCATCATCATCATAAAATCATCATCATAAATATCATCATCATGATCATCATCATAAATATCATCATCATAAATATCATCATCATAAAATATCATCATCATCATAAATATCATCATCATAAATATCATCATCATAAATATCATCATCATAATCATCATCATCATCATCAAATATCATCATCATCATAAATATCATCATCATCATCATAAATATCATCATCATCATCATAAATATATCATCATCATCATAAATATCATCATCATCATCATAAATATCATCATCATAAATATCATCATCATAAATATCATCATAAATATCATCATCATAAATATCATCATCATCATAAATATCATCATCATCATAAATATCATCATCATCATAAATATCATCATCATCATAAATATCATCATCATAATCATCATCATCATAAATATCATCATCATCATAAATATCATCATTATCATCATAAATATCATCATCATCATCATAAATATCATCATCATAAATATCATCATGATCATAAATATCATCATCATAAATATCATCATAAATATCATCATCATCATAAATATCATCATCATCAAAATATCATCATCATCATAAATATCATCATAAATATCATCATCATCATAAATATCATCATCATCATAAATATCATCATCATCATAAATATCATCATCATCATAAATATCATCATCATCATCATCATATCTCATCATCATCATAAAATCATCATCATAAATATATCATCATCATAAATATCATCATCATATAAATATCACGACATATCATCATAAAATATATCATCATCCTAACTGTCATCATCTCATATCTTCACAAAATCACACAAATTATTGAACATACCACGACATTATTTTCCTCGCTCGGTTCACATTATTTCCCACGTCCTTGTTAGCATTACTCGAGTCTTGTACATTGGAATGAACCAAAGCGTCCGTAGCCGTTGATGGGACGCTGTCAGTGACAGCCGGGTCAGGCGTTTGTACTTTAGGTACTGAACATCGTTCCTCTCGTGGTCGTAGTACACCGAGTTTGTTCTCTTGTACCTACATCCACAGATAGAAGAAAAAAACGCGTTACTGAATGGCGGGAAAAAAGCTGTTTTCACATGACAAAATATCTTATATTTGCCTTTGTGCTTGTGCTTAGTGTGCTTGTGCTTATGCTTGCGCTTATGCTAGCCGGCTGCCTTCCCCTCCCCCTCTCTCCCCTCCCCCTCTCTTTTTTTTCCCCTCGCCAGGCTACGCCTTTTTTTTTCCTACGCAGGCTACGCTTAAGCTACGCTTGTGCTTACGCTTGTGCTTACGCTTGTGCTACGCTTGTGCTTACGCTTGTGCTTACGCTTGTGCTTGATCTTTGTGCCTGCATCATTCAATACATGGACTATCGCAGAGAGCAGGAATTTAGTCCAGCAAACGAGCGTTCTAAAATCTCTGCATGGACTTGACAATGTCACTGCAGGTGCTTACGATTGTGCTTACGCTTGTGCTTACTCTAGTGTTTACGCTTGCGCCTGTGCTTGTGTCCCTAATGAAAACCAGGTCGTCTACTTACTTGTTCAGTAACGGTAGGGATATCACCACTTTTAAGACTGGCCGAGTACGCAAAACGTACTTTAATACTCTCTTTTCGATGTTTTTTGCTACACGGAAAACACCAGCAGCAGAATTTGACCAGCGTGCGTCGGTACTGCTTGCGCACTAACAAATATATGAACGGATCAAGCACAAAGTTGACCAGCAGCAAACGCGACGCTACACGGTCCGCCAACCAGTCTTTCCACACACCAGCTGTGTTGCAAATGACTCTGATCTGAAAAGGAGGAAAAAAGCAAGCATTCTTGAGTTTTTCTCGTTTTCTAGCGAAACCACCATGTTGGTGGTGTGATGACGTCATAATCATGGCCAGTGAATTGATCACGTGACTTGGTGGCCGTCATGTTGGTTATAGAGTCGTTTTCGTATGAGCGTGGGAAGAGTAGCTACGGTACGGTTCGTGCCGTGACCGTATCGCGCCATCATCATGCCGTATCCAAGCATTCTGATTGGTTGAGCGATGATTTTGCGCACTGTGATTGGTTGAATACAATGTCTTCGATTCCGTACCGTGACCGTAACTCCGTGCCGTAGGTTTCCCATTCATATACGAAAACGACTCTATACCTCAGTTTTCGATCTACTGTACGCATCACTGATCAAAAAAAGTTGTTTCGCTTCTTGTAGGTTTTTTACACGCGCCTTCCCTTCTCTTCCCAGTCCTCACTCTTATAAATTTCAACACAGGATTCCCACTACTATTTTTTTTTCTCTCTCGCTTTCTTTATTTACATTTTAACGACCACATGCAAATCACCAACTAATGGCAACAGTCGTTATAAGTACCGTACATATTTATTATTTTCAATCTGACGCTAGAAGTCGCTATAAATAGTCTAAAATTCAGGAGAAATGATTGATGTGTTTTTCATGTCAGTATTACAAGTGTTTATCAACGAAATAAACGTCAAACAATCTGATTAGTCGTAGCGGGAATTCAATCACTGACAGTATGATTTCTTGCTTTATCACGGTATTGCTTTTGCGATAATGAAAAATGACGCCAAAACACACACTTTAAACCTTCGAAATCAACAGCTGAAGAGAGAAATCTGTTTTGTTGATAATCACATATTTCACAGTTTTAAAACCCTCATTTAGTTCCTGTGAATTCCACCACTTGGGTTTCTACGTGATCGAATGTCGGTAGCTTTGAGAATACATGCCATAGTTACGTGCAGTATACGTCAAATGAATTGTTAATTCTACAGACCAAGCCGATAATTATGTTTATCATTTCATACAAATCTTGCAAGAAGTCTGCTTGTACATCCGATTGACGCCCGAAAACATTAATTCATAAATACAAGTACCAGTTATTTCATTAGTACCATGTAGAACACGATTTTCAAGAAAGGAAATCGAAGGAGGAATAATTTGTGTGCAAAGTCGTCCAATATTTTTCAAATTTGCGCCAAAATACGGAAATGCGACAAAAGCTGAATGCCCCCATACAAACACACAAAGGCTCTTGTAATATACGTGTTGACAAAGACGTGATTTGATTTCAAAGGTTGTAAATAGACGCCAAATATAAACAAAAGTGTGTATAGGCAGTAAATGGAATCGAAATGAATGAATAAATGAACGAATATAATGGATGAATGAATGAGTCGACCAGTTGACGAACGATCGAATGGATGGATGGACGAACGAATATGAACAAATGAATGAATGAATGAATGAGTCGACGAATGAAGAACGATCGAACGGATGGATGGATGAACGAACGAACGAACAAATGAATGAATTAATGAGTCGACGAATGAACGAACATAATAATAATAATAATAATGAACGAACGATCGAATGAATAACGGATGAATGAGTAAGTGAACAAATCCACTAAACATGAATACGTAAGTATGCGGCACACACAAGACAGCAAACAGTTCCGTTTCAAAGTGTTCAACTCGATGTTTGGCAATGCTTTGCTTCCCACGTATATTAAATATCAATATTTGTGAACGTGTTTTCCTTAGTACTTATCATAGTTCCATCTACATCTTCCTAAATAAAACCATGTTTGCAATTGTACGTAGGGTTTACTATCTTGGACTATCACGTAGTTTCACTTGTACATTGTTAGGGACGTACATAATCCCTTCAAACGTACAAGGTTACGCTCGAATTCGGCATGTTTAAAGTCATCATCTTTCAGAAATAAACAAACTGTGCCGATGTGAATAGATTGAAGGATTTTGATGGCTTTTTGATAGAAATGTTCAGAGCTCAAATCATGAGCAATCTCTGAAAACAAGCTAGCTTTTAAATATGTCCTTGAACAAATCTTTGCCGATGAAAAGGTTTGATAAGTGTAAGAGGAGTACAGGGAAGGTATGAGAGGAAGGGACTGAATGAAAATGGGAACAGAATTAATGGGAAAGAAAAAAAGGAAGAATAAAATCTACATCAAGATATTCCATTTTGAAAATATTCATTAACATCTGTTGTTGGGATATTTAGTCGGTACTTCACTAGCTATAAAGAGCCTAAGATTATATTGGCTAAATCTTAGCCGTACTAGCAGTGTACAAGAACATGTAAAACTGGTTTAGAGTTAAGTTAGAAGCCCTACTATACATTGTGGTAGAAGGTGAAAAAAAACACTAACATCGTCAACGGTTTGAGAGCCTGATCGATCAATGCATTTCAAGTCTTGTGCTGCTTTTACTGATGCTAATCAACCACTAGTGCGGTGTATTCATGAACGAAGATGATCTTTTATGAATGAATTGAATCAAAGAAGGATTCCGTTTGTCTACGTGTTCAATTAGATGAACAGACTCGTTGTGATGGACTTTAGATGAATACTTGAGAGATGAGCGCTTCCGATGATATTGTCTCAAGATCGCTTATTCTGTGTCGTCGTTACCAGAAGGTTGAAATGTCGCACATTAATGAGCGCTTGGAAATGAGTACTTGACACAAAAAGAATAAGCTACCATTTTGGACAGGAAAGGCCCCAAAACACCAACGGCGAATGTGGTATATCAAAAGCGGCTACAATTCCTTCTTTTAGTGGCAGAAAATGGTAGAAAACAATTATTAAGTGTCGCATTGTTTCGTTTCTTTGTATATCGCTGCAGTGCGTTGTAGTAAAGTTTGAGTTAATGTATCCATTCGGTGCGGAGCGAAAAAGTAATCAGCATTAAGAACGGCTAAATCAAAGGCAAACACACCGCTGAAAGAGAGTGGCTTCCGTCCACTATAGACGCTAATAGACCAGCCATTACCTCAGGGTATTACACTCTCCGGCTATTTCTTCTGGAAAAGCTTTTCAAAGTCAAATGTCTCAGCAGCGCTGTTGTTTATCTCGCACCTGGACTGCTGACCTCGCGGATCAGTTGCAAGTTAAAATTAAACAAGAGACAAGAACTGAAGAGAATACAATTAAAACAGAGAAAGAGAAAACGCCCCCCCAAAAAGAAAATAATAAAAAACGACTGAAAGAATACACAAGAGCAACGGACTATCGATTATTTGGCGACTACTGAATTTAATATGTGAACTTTAAATTTTTCACTTTTTTGAATGAGGGTTTTATATCATGTAATTTCAAAACTCATAGGACAAAAAAATGATTATCATAGCTGGAAATTTTATATGAAAACCTTTGGAAATTTACGCTGGTTTCATACAAAATGTTTGAAAATTCATATCTTCGCAATTTGTGAAGCGATCTTTTCCAAACTTCACATTTTTACTAATTTCAACGAGCTCTTTCCAGCTATGATAATCATTTTTGGTCCTATGAGTTTTGAAATTACATGATAAACCCTCATTGATACGCATAGCTTTCTGATGTGCACAGCGGATAAGAGATGAACAGTGCTAATTGGACTGTAGAAGTTCAGGGGATAACGAAAGGCTAGATTCTGACAAGATTAAAATGAATAAATAATCATTGAGATTTGAGATTCTGTGGTTGGGAAGTTCATATGGCGTGTTGTGGGTTGCTGTCTCTTTATCCTTGGCATTATTTGTGGCTTTTTGTTTCCGTTCAATTTGATTTCATTTTTCACAAATTACTTTCGGTTAAAAATATATTCAATTTAATTTCGGTGAGAGGCACGCGTCACGCGTGTCGTACTGACCAATCAGCTCGCAGAACAGCTTCAGCAAGTGTCACGCTGACTTTATGCAGCCGTGACACAGTTTGTTTTTCAGCTGAATCCCATAAATTCAAAACACGAATATTATCAAAAATAATGAGCAAATAAGATTTCCATTAAACCGTGAAAATTTAATTGAAAAAGTAGTTTATTCAAACAGGTATCGATGTCACAGTGGTTGTTCAAGCAAAGGGCCAAGTTTTCATTCGTATGATTTCTTGTGGTTTCCTTTTTTTTTTACGATATTGAAAGCGTATTATATGTATTATATGTATACTTTACCTATGGTTAATTATCTTACGACATATTTACTTTCGTAGATGTCGTATATTGATCGAAATGACGGCAGAGCGAGCAATCGGCAAAAGTACAAAATGGAAGTAAAAACAGAAAAAATAATGGAACAAAAACAAACCCATTCACGGCGTCGCGCAAGAATAACAGTAAATAAAACAGTTTTTTTTTTTTTGCACACGAAAAAATCACCAAATATCACAATGCCTTATGATTAGTGGGGATTTGTGATAAGTTTGGCTTGCGGGCTAATTCCCTGAAAGATCCGGTGAGGACCATTTATCATAGAATGAAATGGAGATGACCCAATCATTTGCCGTGTCAAGATGGCTCTGCACTGAACACTGTGCACGCTGTGTCTTGACAAGACGATACTTGCCTCACCATGCAGCACACCACAAATCTCGATACGAATACAAAGAGTACTGACACAGAATTGCAAATGTAATGAATGGGTTTCCACTATAGATACTGCATTGCCAGCCATAGCGGTGGGATCGATCGAGGAATAATGAGATTAAATCTGAAATTCATAAAATTGAGTTATAGGTATTGACAATTTATAGTGCTTATACTTACCAAGAAGGGAGTCCAACAAACGAGAAATAAAATTGAAATCACGATCATCATTCGCTGGTATTGGTCTTGGACTTTCTCAGCAGATGTCTTTTTCGTTTCATTCACCTTTTTGAACTTACTCTTCATTCCTCTGAGATTACGAGCGGATTTCTTTCGTTTTAAAATCCAGAAAAGTACGTTTAAGTTTGAGAAGGTAACTACAGAAACCATCAAGAAGCCTACTGTCACCAGAAAGTACGTGTATACTTTATCGTTGGCTCTCAAAGCAACGACGATGCAATACGTTCCTGTGCTGCTGAAAGTGAAACTTCCAAAGCCGAGCAGCGGTAGCATCGAAATGATGGCGGAGAATAAAACAATCCCTACCACAGCTTTCTTGGCAAATCTGAAGCTTATCCTCTGCCGATGGAAGAACGGTGCTCGAAGCGCAAGGTAGCGATCGATGGCCATGAATGTCACTATCAAACCCGATGCCAACGTCGAAAAGACAGTAAAAAATCCTTGGAAATCGCAAAGGGGCTGTCCACCAGTCCATTGACCGTACGCATAGCCGGCCCAAGTGGGCGAACAGATTAGAATAATCCCCAAGAGATCGCACAAAATAAGGCCAAACACAAACACGTTGCAGACGATTTTCTGATGCCGTAGAATTCTAACGGTCAGTACAAGTGCGAATATATTCCCTATAATTCCTGGTGTTGCTATCAGTGCTACGATTATACCTTGTGTCGAATGGAAGCCAACTGTAGTGGCATTCTCGTGTGTCCCAGCCATCATTTCCTTCACCAATTCGTTTAAATTGAGTAGAAGTGCTACAAGGAGCCCAGTTGCGCCTCAGCGAAAGGCTGAATGGGGAATATCAACCTACGTGCCGGCCTGAGTGGCGTGTTGCAAGTGTTGAGGTCTTTTGTGAGAATGATCGACGAGGTTGTGTGACGCCAAGCTGACCGCAGAAAGACATCGTAATTGACCTCCTGTATCATCACGTAATGGGTTTATGATTCAGCTAGCATTTCCCTTCCGTTCCACCAATCGGAAAGCTTGTACGTATTGGCGGGAAGAAAACAAGAAAATAGAATGGGTGATAAGAGAGGGATGAAAATTGGTCGCAAGCTACGCAAGCGGAAGAGGGAGAAAATCGAAAATGAAAATAAGATGAAACCAGAATCCAAAGAAACTGTAGCGGAAATCAATATTGGTCATTTGTAGACAATGGTAACAGCGCGACGAATGAGTTTGAGCAAGAGACCATTATATTAATTGGTTTGAGCCGATTGAAGGAGCTGTACTATATATACGCGCATAGGGCAATGGAAGTAGCACGGTCATTGATTTATATTAGTGTGTATGGATCGATTAGAAGGTAACCAGGGGGTAGAGAATATAAAAACACTCCTACGGCTTTACGGCTACGTCATTCTCAGGCAGTAAAATCAGTGAAAAATGGAAGGCGTGTCAGTCTGACCGGAACTGAGGAAAGAAAGAAAGAAAGAAAGAGAGAGAGAGAGAAAGAAAGAAATTAAAGAAAGAAAGAAAGAAAGACGGGAGGAAGGGAGGGAGGTAAGAAGGATGGAAGGAAAGACAGAAAGAGAGAAAAATAAAGAACACCTTAGAATGAAAATTGGTTGGCTGGATAGGAAAGGAAAGAAAAACAAAATATCCCGAATTTTTAACAAGATCTATTTACAAAGTTGGCAAGATACAGCGGCCGCTCTGACTACAGAATAAGAACTTGTCAAGTGAAGCCGGAAACGGACCCATGCAACGCAATGCAAGCATAAGCGCTAAACACAAGAAATAGAAATCTTCTATAACGGCCTTGTGATTAAGCCTGGTTTTCAATAGCGACGCAAGCACAAGCCGTTAGCGTCAGTGCGGTGAACACGAGCCCGCCGGCTGAACCGCACACTGAAGCAATGGAAACTTTTGATCCCGTGCGCTTGCGTCAGGCCAGCTTTCAACGTATACATCGTGTGTGCTTATGCTTGGATCGCTTGAATAGTCCAGAACTGAACTCACTTTTACCTGGAGAAACACGCACAGAAGTGAAATCTGGGTCAAACTCCGAAAACTTCCTGCTATAATCTTCTTTGACGCGCGCCATGTTCACTACAAAATATACTTGTGAAAATTGGGTTCAGCTCTGGACTGGTGAAACCAAGGCTTTGTGTTTGCGCTTGTGCGGTCAGGCTCGCTATCACAGCTAGTGAAATGCTTCATTCGGAAATAAACCAGACATATCGAAGCGCGACCATGCACTGGTCGGCTTCCTGGTCTGTCAATAAGAGTGGTTGCTGTCGAAGTGTTAATGATAATGACCTTTATTTAAAGAAGGTTTAAATAAATAATAGCATCAAATAAATCAATAGCACCCTCCGCAAGCAAGGCAACCTATTTTCTTCTCTTTGCTTGGTATACCTGTGTCGAATGTACGAGGGGAAACTGGTGACAACTAAATTCACCGGTCTCCGAACCCAAAGGAGGACAGACTAATTCACTACATCAATATATTATACATAGTTGCTGTTTATTCTATAAAGTATTTATCTATGTTTTTGTGTAGTTATTGTATTTGTACCCGATTGCCTGTGCTATACCGTAGAATCCCGGTTATAAGCCCTGGGCTTATACAACTTCATAAGGGTTTTGGGGTGGGCTTGTAACCGGGTTTTGGGGGATGGGGGGGTGGGAGGCTTATAACCGGCAGGAAAAAAAAAACTACTTAAGCCGATAATATACTGCCTAATTCAAGGCCTAATTATTAATTATTAATTGGCCTAATTATTGTTTCCTGTATACGGTATCCCGTATGGGGAGAAGTAATTAACGGAGGGGATTTATAACCGGGGGGGGGGGGGGGGGGGGTCTTATAACCGGGATTCTACGGTATGTCACTGTCACCCTCTTAAATAGAGTGGTTTTCGTATGAGTGGGAAACCTACGGTACCGTGACATTCAAATGGCTTCCTTTCTGAACCAATCAAAAAGCGTGCAGATGCATCTCATCCAATCAAACTCTTTCAATACGGCACGGTACCGAAACTTTCCCACTCGTACGAAAACGACTCTAAAGTCTTACTTACTCACGTACTGATTAGGCACTTTTAAACTGAAACACGTGCGCTACAAATAGAATTGCATTTTTTTTAATTCATCATTTAACACCCATCATACATGCTTTCTATTGTTCGTAATGATCTTAGCAGAGGGCTCGCATTGTAAGGAAATAATCCAGAGTATACAAGTCTCTCAGTAGAAATTCTAGTGTGGATCAGTGTTGACATAGTTTTCTCTAATGTAGGAGGATATATGGGTGTGGTATTTGTTGCAATATTTGAAACATTATTGGCACAGCTTATTTCTACATCTTGTCGTGTTTGACTTTCAGAAATACCTTGATTATAATCACCATCATCATCACAGTCATCATGACAATCACCACAATTATCCTCACCACCATCAACATCATTATCGTCATCATGATCATCACAAGTTGCTGCAGCATTGTCATCATCGTCATCACAACCACCGCAATCATCATCACCACCATCATCATAATCATCCTCACCACCACCACCAACATCATTGTCATCATCACCATCATGATCATCACAAGTTGCTGCAGCATTATCATCATCATCATCATCACAACCACCACAATCATCATCATCATCATTACCACCATCACAAGTTGCAGTAGCAGCATTGTCATCATCAGAATCACTCCCATATGCAGTAGAAATATCAGAAAGACAACCCAGTCCAACAAAAACTTTACCCTTGCCAACTAAATCAAATCTTGATGTCTCTATTTCATTTGTTGTTGACCGTGTAGCTGTTTCCTGGATGTGTTTGAGAAGATCTTCCTTGACTCCAAGAGAGTCACTGCTTAGTCCAGTAGTTTCACTTGTAGCGACTTTCAAGCTCTGACAAAACCCTTCCCAGTCAAGTGAAACCAATCGTAGATACTCCATCAGGTACTCTAGGAACACTGTCTCAGATGAAATCAAAAAGTCTACCAGAACAGAGTGATCAAAGCGTACAACAGTCAGGAATTCAACAAACAGGAGATGAGGGTTGAAGGTGATGATGGATGCAGTTTGATCATCGGTTTCTTTCCTAAAGGTAAGAAAATACAGAGCTAATAGTTAGTTTTTGATGCTCACCTAGGACTTAACACATGAATGTACACAGATCTGAAGATTATGGTGTTAGAACTTAGTATGTTAGGGGGCTTTTTTATTATGGCAGGAGGGGGAGTTTGGTATTAAGGGTTCGTTCGATTGACCTTATTCCAGAATAGGAATACACAGAATAACATCCCTAAATCGCTGTCACGCAGCTACTGTCCACTGTAAAATAAAACGATTCCTTGTTGTATCATAATAATGTTACAAGGAACAGTTTGGAATTTTAAATGTGCTGAAATAAAAGCATCCAAGTGTTTATTCCGTGTATTCCTATTCTGGAATAGGGTCAATCGAACGCACCCTAAGATTGCAGGGTGGCAAATTTAGTAATGGTTGTCACACTAAGGCCTAGTTCAAACGCAGTACCTTCCAAGAGCCGTTCTTAATTAGTTCAAAAGAAGCCGCCTCATTACTCGGCGGGGCAACGCCGAGTCAGAAAATACCCTTTTTCTTCGGGTCAGAAGTTTCAAGTCCCTCCCGGCCGCAGGAAGCCCGAGAGCAGCATGTCATTCGATTGGTTCAAAAGTCGAAACCATGGCAACCACAACCTTGATCGGTTCGTCGATCGCTTCGACGAAGTTTGAAATGTTAGACAACAATTGTACTTACTCATTATATTGCATTTGCTATGATACATTATTATTATTATTATTATTATTATTATTATTATTATTATTAAGTTATTATTATTATTATTATTATTATTATTATTATTATTATTATTTTGATGAGTGACTTTGGATAAGCAATTTATTAAGAAAACCAGCGATAGGATGCGACGTTTCGTTGTCATCATGACATCATTATCAATGATAATGATAATGATAATGATAATGATAATGATAATGATAATGATAATGATAATGATAATGATAATGATAATAATAATAATAATAATAATGTTGTCATGATGACAACGAAACGTCGCATCCTATCGCTGGTTTTCTTAATAAATTATTATTATTATTATTATTATTATTATTAATCCATTATCAAGCCCTGTATTTATTGGAATTCATCCACACTGGATGCATATTTGGCCACGCTTCGCTAGGAGTTCCAGCTGATCATCCCACCCGCCGAGTGAACGCTCAATGAGCGAATAGTTTACAAATAAAATTGTCGCCGAAAATCCGACTGGAAGCCTTTCTCGGTCAAAAATAAACTCCATTAACAAATGACGTCATTTTTCTGCAATTTCATTGGCTCAGAATATCGTGATTGACAGCATCTATCACGTGATACATGCATGGTATTCGCGGGGTTGTGCGCGAGTTGTCATCCCAACAGTGCTGTGAGAAAGGTGAGTTTGTTGTTGAGCTGTCTCGGCTTAGAAAATTGCTTAATTTAGCGCAAATATGCCTCTTTCGTAGAATATTTGAGCCTAGTTTTATGAAGTATAAAGTTTCCCAGCTGAAAGCACTAACTATTTGTGCAAAAGCTTTAATTTTTGTGCACAATTTGGCTTGAATTTGCACTTCTGGCTCTGCACGTGCAAAAGTTCCGTTCAAAGTTTCTCGCTTCACAAACAGCTGAAACTTCAGAATTTGAAACATTTACAGCTAGAAAGTCCTAGTATATACTTTGATTCTGTTTTTGGAGAATTTGTCGTTCAAAACTGCAAAAATTTTAGCGAAGCTCATTTGCAACAGCGAGATGAAGTGAACAACGCCATTTTGGGCGGATTTTCAATAACATTCCTTCAAAAGTTTCCGTTTTCTTGAATGAACTTCATCTTGGAATGATTCTTTCTCGTTGTTTGAATGCATTGGCGCCATGAATGTAAAGTTGTGAAACGTGGCAATTTGTCTCATTAGCTTTGAAACTAATGGCGCGAATATTTCAGCAAGGAATTTTTCTTCTTTGAAAAGTTGTTAATAATTATTATTCTAAAGCTGCATAATTCTAGTTTATTGTGGTACGGTATATGTATTTTTGAAACTTTTTGTTATCTATTTATCTCAAATAATGTTAAATGTCTAATTTATTATTTTTCATTCCATTTTAGCAAACGACTTTCTTCTCATACAACGTATAAGAAGGTTAGTGGGCGCTCAACGGATCTCAAACAAACCAAAACCTGTCCAGTTTTCAATATAGATTTGGCTATGTTTGTTAAATTGTTTGAGATGGCCGCTGAGAGATTTAGTTTATGGGGGCCAGAAGTTCCTAATTCGAATATGGAACGTACAACGAATTAAGTTTAGAAAAAATGAGTTCGTTTTCCTTGTGATGAATCAAATTGTCATTGTCGCTATCTCGTTTTCGTGTTGTTATGTTTGCGGTATAGATGTCGTTTGTGCCTGTGAGAACAAACGCCCCTCGTGGCGTGCTTGCTTGTCTTCCATTCTCCACTAGGAGGGGGGGGGGGGAGGGGGGCGTGCTTGCTTGTCTTCCATTCTCCACTAGGGGGGGGGGGGGGGGGGGGGGTTGGGGGGAGGGGAAATGAGCCCCTCGTGTGGGGTGCCTGTTGGCTACAGGCTGTGTTGGAGGTGTTTTGTACCGTGTTTGTAACTGTTGCCGCTGATGAACAAATTTAACCCATCGGTACATTGTTTTGGACCTGTGGTCACAAGGAAAAGGCATTCATTCTAGATTGTAGACATCAAAAAATAAAAAACAAAACAAGTCTAGCTAGGACTAGGAGGGTATCCGTACATCAAGTATGGACCCAGGGGGTAAATTAGTAGAGGCTACCACTTTAAAGTAGTTGTGTTTGTTAGATTTGACTGGTCAATCGGCCAGGGTCAATCGGCCAATCAGTTAGATTAGCTTTCCAATATCTTAGCCTACGAGATGGCAACGCTGGACCAACGTACGATACATACAATGGACCTGGATGCAATACAACACTTTCATGGCACCATAGTCTGAGTCATTGATCAGTAGTGTAGCTAGAGTGCGGTCATTAATTTTACGCGGTACTGGTCAGTCGACACACAACGCATACACCTAAACTACGCGGCGCCTAGGGTTAGTTTTTTTTCCGATCTTCGGTACTTAGGTTAACGCTGGCCAGACCGTACCATATAACTGAGACACAGTCAGGGTTTGGGCTTCCTTTGTCGGGACCCTTTGGAACGTCCGCAAGTGTACCAATTATAAGATTGTAGTTTTCCCTTTTTTCATTTCCCATTACGTTTGTTTTCATTTCTTCAAACCCTGACTACCCAAGTGTCTCCGCGACAATGACTGCTACTCTAGACTGGAATGCTTAAAGATCTGAGCGATGCCTTCTTTGTCCCTACATTCAGACATCCTTTCCCTCCCACAATGCATCAGTTACTTTGGCTCGTATTGTAATTTCTTTATCCGTCGCTCAGAGTCTTTCAGAATTCCAGTGTCCATTCCGATCAATCCGTTGTCCATTCCGATCAATCCGTTGTCCCGTTGTCCATTCGAGTCGGTCAGTTCGGTCTAGTAAGTAATTGTAACAAAATGTTGTACATGCTCTGAAAATTAAAATCGTGCTAAAAGTCACCGGGATTTCTAGTGATTTTTATCCGATTTTTCTTTCAAAACATTTGATTCTTTTACAGCCAAGTCTACCAAGAACAACCAATCTCGGTTGCGACGACGAGTACAGTCTTCAATAGATTATTGATTCAGTGGTAGCCTCTTAGCTTAGCTTTTGAGTTTGTTCAGTTCTAATTTTTAATATCAATCAGTAATTAGTTAATTGTTTGAATGCTCAATATTTTTATTAATAATTTAAATGTGATTAATAGAAATATTGAAAAACTAAAAAGGTTGTCACGTGATTTGTCATTGTTCTTCAGCATTGAAAACGTCTGTGTTGTACGGTACATTTCGATTCTCGTAGGTGCATGGTATGTTAATTATATATCGATTTTAGTCGGCTTGAATTCGTCGATATGTCGATAGTTCCTTGTTTTTTATAAAGTCGTACTTTTTGGACGGACCTCCATGCTCGAGTCCAGGGATGCTCTTCGGAGTGGGCTCGGATGAAAAGGCGTCACCCGAGCCCGCGCCGAAGAGCACCGCTGGACTCTAGAGCAAGGGAGACCTCATGTGACTTTATGCTAGATTTATAGCTAGGTGTATTAGTTTCGTCGTACCACGTACTCTGTCGTACTTCTTGGTGGCCTGATATGACCGTTAATGCCAGGTTTATAGCTACGTACTCTGTCGTACTTCTTGGGGCCTCGTGTGGCTTATGCCAGGTTTATAGCTACGTACTCTGTCGTACTTCTTGGGGCCTCATGTGCTTAATGCCAGGTTTATAGCTACGTACTCTGTCGTACTTCTTGGGGCCTCATGTGGCTTATGCCAGGTTTATAGCTACATACTCTGTCGTACATCTTGGAGCCTCGTGTGGCTTATGCCAGGTTTATAGCTACGTACTCTGTCGTACTTCTTGGGGCCTCATGTGCTTAATGCCAGGTTTATAGCTACGTACTCTGTCGTATTTCTTGGGGCCTCGTGTGGCTTATGCCAGGTTTATAGCTACGTACTCTGTCGTACTTCTTGGGGCCTCATGTGGCTTATGCCAGGTTTATAGCTACGTACTCTGTCGTACTTCTTGGGGCCTCGTGTGGCTTATGCCAGGTTTATAGCTACGTACTCTGTCGTACTTCTTGGGGCCTCGTGTGGCTTATGCCAGGTTTATAGCTACGTACTCTGTCGTACTTCTTCTGATATGACTTAATGCTAGGTTTATAGCTACGTACTCTGTCGTACTTCTAATTGGGGCCTCGTGTGGCTTATGCCAGGTTTATAGCTACGTACTCTGTCGTACTTCTTGGGGCCTCGTGTGGCTTATGCCAGGTTTATAGCTACGTACTCTGTCGTACTTCTAATTGGGGCCTCGTGTGGCTTATGCCAGGTTTATAGCTACGTACTCTGTCGTACTTCTTCTGATATCACTTAATGCTAGGTTTATAGCTACGTACTCTGTCGTACTTCTTCTGATATGACTTAAATGCTAGGTTTATAGCTACGTACTCTGTCGTACTTCTTGGGGCCTCATGTGGCTTATGCCAGGTTTATAGCTACGTACTCTGTCGTACTTCTTGGGTCCTCGTGTGGCTTATGCCAGGTTTATAGCTACGTACTCTGTCGTACTTCTTCTGATATGACTTAATGCTAGGTTTATAGCTACGTACTCTGTCGTACTTCTTGGGGCCTCATGTGCTTAATGCCAGGTTTATAGCTACGTACTCTGTCGTATTTCTTGGGGCCTCGTGTGGCTTATGCCAGGTTTATAGCTACGTACTCTGTCGTACTTCTTGGGGCCTCGTGTGGCTTATGCCAGGTTTATAGCTACGTACTCTGTCGTACTTCTTGGGGCCTCGTGTGGCTTATGCCAGGTTTATAGCTACGTACTCTGTCGTACTTCTAATTGGGGCCTCGTGTGGCTTATGCCAGGTTTATAGCTACGTACTCTGTCGTACTTCTTCTGATATGACTTAATGCTAGGTTTATAGCTACGTACTCTGTCGTACTTCTTCTGATATGACTTAATGCTAGGTTTATAGCTACGTACTCTGTCGTACTTCTTGGGGCCTCATGTGGCTTATGCCAGGTTTATAGCTACGTACTCTGTCGTACTTCTTGGGGCCTCGTGTGGCTTATGCCAGGTTTATAGCTACGTACTCTGTCGTACTTCTTCTGATATGACTTAATGCTAGGTTTATAGCTACGTACTCTGTCGTACTTCTTCTGATATGACTTAATGCTAGGTTTATAGCTACGTACATGTACTCTGTCGTACTTCTTCTGATATGACTTAATGCTAGGTTTATAGCTGGGTATTACTCTGTACTTCTTGGAGACCTCATGTGACTTTATCGTCTCTCCATTTTCCAAAACAACTCTTTTCGACTTTCTATACTACTGTTTTCAGCCGAGATTTTGGTTGGGTTTTCAACGACTTTTTTTCTGCGACATTTTTTTCGCCAACATCATTTTGGGTTTTCAACGACTTTTTGGGGGTCTTCAACGATGTTTGGTCCGCCAACAACATTTTGGGTTTTCAACGACTTTTTTAGGTTTTCAACGACTTTTGGTCCGCCAACAACATTTTGGGTTTTCAACGACTTTTTGGGGTTTTCAACGACTTTTGCCCGCCAACAACATTTTGGGTTTTCAACGACTTTTTTAGGTTTTCGACGACTTTTGTCCGCCAACAACATTTTGGGTTTTCAACGACTTTTGGGGTTTTTCAACGACTTTTGGGGGTTTTCAACGACTTTTGGTCCGCCAACAACATTTTGGGTTTTCAACGACTTTTGGGGTTTTTCAACGACTTTTGGGGGTTTTCAACGACTTTTTGGGGGTTTTCAACGACCACTTACTCTCATATCGTGAAGTCTTTAACCCTCCCGAAGGCTGTGTGTCTGCATAGGTGGAGGACTACGTTTCCAGAGACCTAATTTTGGCTTTCAATTTCGGGCAGTCTCTGGTTTTTCGTAGCTGGTAGCGCACGAACGCGTCACCATTTTCGAGTATTTTGTAGCTTTTCAACCGTTTTCGTTGTGTCGACGACTTTCTGAGGTTTTCTTCAGATCAGTTTCATTATGTGCTAAAGACGGATTTTTCGATTTTGGATTTTGCTGCCTCCAACACCAACACAAACTCTGTAGTGTACTAGAGCACGCTTGGCATCGTCCAAGAGGACTGGGTGCGACTCCCAGTGGGGTTCATATGGGTGTTGCTTCGTAGCACTAAATGGCTAAATGGCAGAATAGTTGCATAAACTGAGAAAAAATATGAATTTAATAAATATAATATCATTTTTTGAAAGACCATACATAGTCTAGTAATACATCAAAAGCCCATCAATTTAAATGAAACCATCGTAAAGTTATAACTATTCGAATTCTAGCAATTGCATGGAAACGAGGCTAGTCAGGGACCGGTCAGAAATTAGAGGGGGGAGGGCTGGTGCAATATTTTTTTACCATGACTAATTTTTCGATACCCTCCCCCAATTTGCTGCAAGGAAAATTGCGACCCTCCCCTCATATGATACATAAAATGTTATTTAACTGTCTGCAGAGTTTCATTTAGCAGATTATCTAGAGAAACAATGATATTACTCGGCGGGATGCCTGTGTCAGATGCCGAGTCTTAAAATGGGCAATTACCGAAGGAGTCTGAATGATTATAGTTTTGCCTGGTCAAGCAATTAAAGTACTCGAAGTACTTTTGTATATGATTATTGTGTACTGTCTTCGAAGTGTGCGAAGTGTTTACTTCTGCCTTGCAATCTCGGTCTGTCTTGAAGTGTTTTCTCTCGGATGTTCATGGCTGATCTGATCCCATACTTTCACTAGTAAGTTTCCCAGTAAGCACATGTATTATTCGTTTTATTACTGAGTTTGTAAAAACTACAGTTGATTAATTTGTGAAATCATTTTGCAAGGAATTCATATTTATTTAGCAGATTTTAGTTTGATTAACACTGTTCAAGGTTTTAGCAATTATTGAAATAGTTCTCTAAAATCTAAGGATGTTTTTTCGATTTTACTATCACACTTCAAGACAGACCGAGATTGCAAGGCAGAAGTAAACACTTCGCACACTTCGAAGACAGTACACAATAATCATTAGCCAGCCGTTTATATAATTCTGAGCTGGCCATTGAGTGCCGCTCTACAGAGTCACGCAATGAGTAACCAAACACTGTTTTAGTCACGCTGCGAGGAAATTATGTTTTAAATTGTTCACATTAGGCTGAGCTTCATTATCAAGAGGCCTGAGTTCACATGCACTAAAGCCTGTTTCACACTAGCGTCGTAAGCGTCGGAATAAGCCAGTTCAGAGTTTAAGAATAAGGTTCAGTGTGCATGCGATTTTATCCCGAATTTATCACCTTCAGATTTTGTTATTTAAAAATAACACAAACATTAACAAAAGAAGGTGATATAATCGGGATAAAATCGCATGCGCACTGAACCTTATTCTTAAACTCCGAACTGGCTTATTGGATTCTGATTCCAACTCCGATTATTAGTTCACACTGGTCATAAGCTCCTCTTATGATTCCGATTCCGCTTCTGCCACTTCGGACCTGCGACGCTAGTGTGAACCAGGCATAATATAGCATCTAGTTCTATATTTTGGTCACTCGGCCCTTGGCTAGTCACAGTTTCAGCTGATCATCTCAGCCATCCACTGAGTGAATGCTCAATGAGCGTCTAGTTATCTATTATTTGAAATGAGAATGGCTCATGATTAGCACGTCTGAACTAGGCCTTATAAGCATCACATGGTAAAGGCAGAGCTTACCTGATATAAGTCTTGTGTAGCTTCAACAGAAGAAGCATCATTTCTATCATCTCGTCATCTTGATCAGCAAACATCTCCAACAGTATCTCACAGTGTTTGGTCTCATTGATTCCTTCCTTACCAAGTTTACCTGTTGCAGTGTTACCTAACAGATTATTGCACCATGTAGTTATAACCTTGAAGATAAATCCTGAGGAATCTGTAATAAAAAGAACAGAGTGTCTGATCATTATAACTTATTTATTTATATAATGTACATTAATTTTATATGTTGTAGTTTAAAATGATTTATGGTTCAATTTAAATTGAACCGGTTCTAGTATAATTATAGATAGTACGTATTATGGAAGACATTATAGTATTTTAAGTACCTTGAGGTTAGGCTTAGGGTTAGTATTGGGGAAGACTATATAGTAATCAAGTACCTTGGGGTTAGGTTTAGGGTTAGCCAAAGGTAAGAGGTTCAAGTCCCAGTCAGGTAGGATATTTATTTGAAAAAAAATGCTAATTAGATATTAGTTCTAGATAGTTAGACAGACAGACAGTTAGGTAGATGAGAGGGGAGAAGATAGAGAGTGAAGGGAGTGAAGGAAGGGAGTGAAGGGAGGGAGGTGAACATTATTTAGTTCTTTTTAGGACTCCCCCCCCCCCCCCCCTAAAATTCGAAATTAAACCAGTTCAATTTAAATTGAACCAGTTTAATTAAAATTGAACCAAGGGATCATTTTAAACTACAACATATATATCACATACATGTAAGCTTCCCTTCAGTCTTGTCACACTGGCTTGAGTGTTTTTCAGCAACATGTAAATTGAGACCACTTCAAATAAAACTTTAAACAGTCTTCAAATGTGAATAATATTATTGTCCTGCTTTATCTTTTTATAATGGCTTACCATCTTTAGATTCTTGGAAATCATTCAACATAATTAGCGATGCTCTGATAATCAACAAGGAGACTTGACAAAATATACCACCGTGAGATTTAGCCACATTTGAAGGGTTTATTTCGCTCCTCTTTAATGATATCACTTCTCCTCCAAAACCATCAAAACCATTATATAAAGGAATGCTATCCAAAGCACCAAAGCTGATACAACTAGTAATGGCTGCAGCAGAATGAAGAGAAAGCATAGACAGAAACGTCTGATACATGTAATCTGTGCTTTCTTTTGGTAAGTTGTCGATGGCCATACAAGAAGACAGTAGCCCTAGAATTCCTTTCCAAACTTCTGAGGACAATTTTTTGACTTGTAAAACATGAGCGAACACTGGGATGATTCTCAGCAAGGTTTTGGAATTGTTGATTTCTGAGACATGGCTCGTTTCCCTGTCTACCGAATCACTCCATTTTTCACAATAGTTTTCCTTGAAAATATTACTACTTTGAAACTTTGACTGCCACTTGAGAAGTGCCGATAAAAAGCGAAGAAGTGATAAGAAATTTTGTTCATCTTTGCTTGATAATTCAATGCAGTTTGGACATAATTTCTGATGAACTTCTAAGCTGATCTTCATATGAATTTCTTGCAGCTTATCAGGTGAGGTACCAGTGTTTCTGTATTCTGCAAAGTCTTTGTTCGTGCAGAGGTGCATGTAGCTGTCAACAATGTCCTTCCATAAAGGGACGTAGGATGAAAGAATTGACTTCCAGTCTTTGATCATGAAATTAATACACACGGCATATCTGTGACCTTTGTGCTTATCATGTAGAGTAGAACTCAGACAAGTACAGAATGAAGGAGGAGCTTTCTCTTCTCTCAAGTTCTTCTCTGTACTTTCAGCACACACACCATTGATAAGCTGCTTCACCATTTCCATGAGATAGATTGCTTTCCACTTGTACTTCGAGCAATCAAGGAATAATCTTTGAAGTTGATATTTCTTGATTAGATATGGTTCGTACAGTAGAACTGAAGTAATGGCTTTGGTTGCCATGTAAACGATATGCTGGTTAAAGACATCCATCAGAGGAGTCAACGTCAGGATGATGCTATTATCGACCAAGTAATTACAAATATCAGTGAGCCTTCCACAAGTCGCATTCCCTGACGAATATAGACTAAACATCCTGTGAATAATGGTGAGTTTTAATAGAATCTGATTAACTGATCCCGTGGAAGAACCCTTGTCATCAGCAACATTTCCTGACAGTGATAACTTGCCAACTTCAACATTCATTAACTCTTGAATTCCAAAAGAACTGAAAACTTCTTCAAAACAATGATTACCCAGAGTGAGAGAGTGAATTTTCCTCAGTATGTCCATTCTTGAATAAGGCCACGATCCCTCTAAAATGGAGCGAAATAGCTCGATTTTACAAAATTACAAAAACCTCCAGTCCGTCCGCCATTTTGTTTTGTTACGAGTAACCGCTGTACGAGTATCAGCAGGCTCAGTACTGTCATGCGCATTTTACTTCCTCCTTTTGTTCCAAACAAAAACTGAACCAATCTCGTCCCCAGAGCCTGCGTTACTTTCGGCCAGCGACGAGAACGTAGGCTCTGGCATAATCCATTTTTTGGGAACAGGATTTCTTGTTCTTCCGGTTTTAGAGCGCATGCGCAAGTTAGCTGGGCAGTTGGTTGTCGATTCAAATTGTCGATTCAGTTTCAGTGGAATCCTTCGAAAGGTTTCATTAGGGAATAGAGTACGCTTTAAAAGCACTTGGTAAAGAAGATACAACAGTGAAAGAAGCGCAGTATCTGAAGTCTTTATTAAAAGCAGTGGTTTTACAGCAGAAGGATACGCGAACAGTTCTTCCTACGGGTTTATATTTACTCGTGTCTACTTTACATATCAGTTAATTATTTGAATCTATCATCTTCATCTTCTCTGGTTATTGTTGTCTCTCCTTCAAATGTATTTCTTTTGAATCTTTCGCCTTCGTACGGCACCTCGATTGGCACCGCCTTTCAGTTGCTAGCCTAAAGAATATTAGATTTACGATCGACATATGTTCTTTAATAACCATCACTCCGGGCCATCACTCTTCGTGTAAATTTTGAGCTTCGTTTGAAAGACACTTCGAGATACATATAAGCTTAGATAAACTGGATTTTTCTCTGTGCTTAGATATTTTAATATTGCAGATCGAGGCGACATGTTGAAAATAACATGTCAATGAAACCGTTGAAAAATGTTAATTTTTGTTATTTCATTTCCGGAATCTTGCGCGTGCGTAGTTTCTAAAATGGAATAGCCAATCAAATTGTCTCAAAAATGGATTATGCCAGAGCCTACGTTCTCGTCGCTGGCCGAAAGTAACGCAGGCTCTGGGGACGAGATTGAAACTGAACAAGAAACAATATGTCGCGTCCTACGCCTAATCGTCCTCCTCCTCCGATTCCCAGGCCAGGTAATGCTCGATCTCTGTCATTCCCTCCGTGTATCGAAAACCAATGTCTTCTCTTTGAATTTTCACGATTTTTTCCTTATTTTCATTCAGGACAAGTACAAGTTGTGCGAGCCAAGTTCAACTACACTGCAAACCAGGTAAGCTTACTTGTGAAACTATGCTGTTTGTTTGTTTATTCAATTGATTGTTGTCAATGAACCGTTTTTGTTGTTTTTGTCTCCCAGGCTGATGAACTAAGCTTCGAGGAAGGCGACATCTTGTATATCCTCGATAAAGTAGGTGGAAATGTCTGCTATTTCAGTCCTTCACATGATCTTGTACACAGTCAAAGCGTTACGCGCTGAAAAGCATGTGCACTGTACGCCACTTGCATATCTTACAATAAATCTCCGTCTAGTAGCTCGATTGGTTACTTTTGCCGTACAGAAATGTAAATTGCATTACCGCAACAACCCTCAGAAAAGCATTTATTTTCCGACTTGGTCACAGAATCTTTGTAAATGTTATCGCAACCGGAAGTAATCTTTTTCCCGTAGTTTCAGATTTCGTGCGAAACAACCATTCGATATTTTCATGCTTTTTAATATAATTAGACGATGAATTCTAAACACTTGCGCCACTGAATTGTACAAGTATGAGGTGGAGGTTTTTAAATTCCTTAATGTTGTGGGATGGTGTAGTTTCAGCATATATACTGTATATATATGTATATAGCAAGTACAGTATCTATCCATATATTAAGCTTATATACGCATGGAGGCGTGGTCTGTATGTCTTTTTTGGCGATGACCTATAGAGTATGGAATTCGTCCGATATTAATGTAGGAAACCATTGTAACACAATGATATTGTATAAAAATAAACTTTAATTTGGTGACTAGTATTTATTTGATTGATATTTGATTGGTTTTAAGATTATTGATATAAATTTCTAAAATGTTGCTTGAAGGAAGATGGCCAGTGGTGGAAGGCTAAAGTAGGCAAGAAAACAGGGCTTATTCCATCTAACTATGGTAAGTACAGATTATGCTTTGGATTGTTACCGAGTCATGCAAATTACATGTAGACACAAGAAAAAGTGATAAGGTAGAAATATTGAGATATGATAGTTTATATAGCATTAGGTCCCTATATTTATAACCTCCTTTGCAGGCATTCTTAGGTGAGGTCCTAAAATCCCCTCTCCACAAACGCCTGCTTAAACGAACACAACATTCCATTCCCTTGTCAAGTACCTGCAATAAGGAGGCTACTATATTTATAACTCTGAAGTGTTTGTTAATTGCTGGTTATATAGATAACTGATTATTGAAACTGTACTATTTCAGTCAAAATGACTGGCTTTAGAGTTTGATTATAACTTGTTACATGTATTATTTCACCATAGTTGAAGAAAACACAGAATCTGTAGAAAACCCCCTTCATGAAGCAGCAAAGAGAGGTAAAGTATGCAAAACATTTTTCAAACTTTAACAGTAAATGTACATGTATGTATACTGGTCATATCAAACTACATTTATAAAAATAGTATGTTTGGCTCAAGTTATACAGGACTCTCAGTAGAAGCCAACAACCTGTGGAATTCCATCATCTGCCGAGAACAATTAAATACATTGTAGCCATCTGTGCTGGCTATAACATTTGTCTTTGTGGATCAACTTAATTAGACTACAAAAATGATATCTTGGCTGTTTCATACTGAGAACCCTGAGTTTTATAATAATAATAATAATGTTTATTATATATAATTAAATGCTCTTATTTAGTACTTTAAATCATTGTTGCATTTCATTTAGGTAACATGGCATTCTTACAGGAATGCCTTCAAAATAAAGTAAGTTTATAGTGAACCAGAACTGTAAACCTAAAGGCCCAGACACACCATACAACTTTTCTTGCAACATTGCGCACAACAAGAGTTTTTTGGGGTGTTACACGATGCAACGTTGCGTGCAACGGTTGCAGAAGTAGAACTCGATCCTACTTCTGCAACTGTACAGGTTGCACACAATGTTGCAAGTAAAGTTGCATCATGTATCTGGGCCTTAATACTCTGAAGTTTTCATCTAACAATCTACTGTCAGGGCCAACCGACAGTTAACCATTTTTTATTTTTTATTTATTTTTTATTTATTTTTTATTTATTTTATTTTTTATTTTTTTATTTTTTTATTTTTTTATTTTTGCCATGCTAATGCGAATTGTATTGTGCCAATATGTTGGCTACTGAGTTGGTTGATAGTTGGTGATAGTACATGTATAAGGGTAATTGCTGTATCAGTGACACAATGCCCTTTATTTAGCACTCGTAATTCAATTTCTGGTAATTAACTCATCTCTGGTGATTTTTTTGTGGCGAACATGGCTGCATGTGGAGAGGAGGAGGAGAGGAGGAGGAGAGGAGGAGGAGAGGAGGAGGAGAGGAGGAGGAGAGGAGAGATCCATTTTAATTTATTCATTTATTTATCATCATCTTTTTTTTATTTTTTTATTTTTAACATAATTATATAAATTGTATTTAGATTTTAGTTTTATATTTACAGTATTTTAGATTTAAGTCTCCCCGATTAGTAGGGCACTTGTGCCCAGCTATAAGATTTTCTGAGACATTAATAAAGTTATTATTATTATTATTCCACCATGCGCTTGCATCGCCGGCCCTGAGCAGTAAAAAATTAACCCATATAGTAATGTGATTTGTTACCCAGTTATTCTTACTTATTCAAGGTATCTGTTAATGGATTGGACAAGTCTGGCTCTACTCCTTTGCATTGGGCAGCTCAAGGAGGACACATGGGTAACGTATAAACATGATTATTCTGAAAAGTTTATCTTCTCGCCATTTTCAGGATCCTTAAAGCAAGTATGTCACTATTAATCTTGTCTTTCAGAATGTGCAGTTACGTTACTAAACCAACGGAACGTACAAATAAATGTACAGGTAATGAGTTAGTCTTTATTTACTGTATGTCTCAGATTTTCATCTCTCTAAGTATATTGTGTAATCGTTATGATGATGACTTTTATATTGCACAGAATAAATTAGGAGACACGCCTCTTCATTCAGCGTCATGGAAAAATCATGCAGACATTGTCGAAGCACTTTTAGGAAAAGGTATCTAAGAATCAGGCTAAAGAAGCCACTAGACCATTGATCGATTAGTGATTGTAACATGAGAGGATTTTCACAGTCTAGTTTAGTGATTCTGCAATTGTTTACACTCAGGTGCCAAAACAGATATAAAGAATAATGAACATAGGACACCATATGACTTGGCAAGAGACCCTGATGTTGGCAAGCTTTTGAGGGGTGCAAAAGGTCAGAATTAATAATAATAATAATAATAATTTAATTCTTGAAAAAAAAAAAAAAAAAAAAAAAAGCGCATTACATATAAATCTCAATGCTCTTTACAATAAGTCAGTAATAAAATATAGAAAATAAAAAAATATAGAAATTATATATAGAAGAAATATAAACTGTTTTATGTTACACATGGGCTGCACCAACATTATTACGGTACATTCAATAAAGTTTTCAAACTCATTAATGATTCACGAGGACAAAAACTAAGGAAATCACTACCATGAAGGAGGTTTGGAAATATGTTCTTATTAGCGTACAATGAGGGTTTATCATGTAATTTCAAAACTCATAGGACCAAAATGATTACCATAACTGGAAATTAAAGAGCTCCTTGAAATTAGTAAAAATGTGAAGTTTGGAAAAGATCGCTTCACAGATTGCGAAGATATGAATTTTCAAAAATCGAAATTTTATATGAAAACCTTTGGAAATTTACGCTGGTTTCATACAAAATGTTTGAAAATTCATATCTTCGCAATTTGTGAAGCGATCTTTTCCAAACTTCACATTTTTACTCATTTCAACGACCTCTTTCCAGCTATAATAATCATTTTTTTGTCATTAATGTCTCCTATAAGTTTTGAAATTACATTGTACGTGATATAAACCCTCATTTGGTCAACTTTAGCTTTGGTTTGTTCCAATAATTATTTATGGTTAGAGATTGTTACATGCATGTACATCAGATACAAGAAAGAGTTCTTCCTCCAATTTCAAAGCACTGAGGTTAATGAGTTGTAAAAGGTGCTCCTTCTAAAGTTTGATCTATTACTTCTAAGCTCCGTTCTTTCTCACTCCAACATCAACTCTTAAAATTCCTTCCTACTCTTTCAGAGGGAGAATCAACCAATGACTATGGAGATGATGAAGACTCAGATTAAATATTAATCCACAAGTGGTGGTTTACCGAAGGAGTGCATGATGTAGTATTCTTCATACATTTGTATCTATTTTCCACCATTTGCTATATGTATGTTTATACAGCTGCAGGGTTGTCAGTGGATTTTAAACGGCGGTCCAAAACTTTGAACAGTACTCAGTTGTGTAATGATTACATTTTTGTACACTTGACACACAATGACACATTTTATAGCCAGGCCTATACTTTCAGGTACTAGTAGAGAATCGTGTACCAAGAAATGTTGTCGGCCAACTAGTACATACCATTTGCTGGTGGACAGTTAGTAGTTTGTTGGCCGATATATAGTTGGTAGGTTAGTAATGTAGTTCGTAAGGTTGATAGGTTGTTGGTTGACTTAAGCTAGTTGGTCAACAGTTGGCCAACAACATTTCTTGGTATGTGATTCTGTTACCTTACTTTCATCTTAACAGACAACAGAATTCCTTAGGTTGCCTGCTTCTATACTGTCAGATCCCTGTAACTGGTAATTATGTTTGCAATGGACTATCATGCACTCACATCCAATTTGACTGATACGGCTAATCTGTGATGTTTATAGAGTCTATTGCAAACTACATGTCGCAACTTTGATCCTGTCTGGTCATGTAGTAATGCATGCAAATGTCCGTATAATGATCAAGGAATATGTAGCTGCACGAGAGGCTTTAATGTTCTGTGTAATAATAATTACTTTATAGTTCCAAACAAAATAATTGTTTTTGAAGAAGAAATCCAGGCAGATGCTTGTGTTAAAATGATGTCAATAATTTTTATGCTATAATTAATACAAAGTAAAAGCTAAAACGTACTTATTTGTACATAACAAACAAAAATGGCAATAAAATTTGTTATTTTTATAATGCTTTTTGGCACTATATATAGCCTAGTTACTGTGGCATGGTTTGAAATGCAATACTGTGATGATCCGTCCAAATAATAATTGGTGGAGCAAGAGTACGCAAAGCTTTGAAACCCAGGCACTGTATGTATAGCATGTACCGTAATAATTCAAATAAGCGCTCTCCTTCAAATAAGCACCCCCTTATGAAGAAGTGTGGTAATCACAATCAGGAGCCTTATGGGCTCCTGTCACAATAAATGATCCAGCTCCATGAATGTACAAAGCGATTTTTTCGCCTCTCTATTCTAATGTTATTGTTCCAGTTTTCGTTACTAAAGTTCTGTTGTATCAACTCAGATTTTGGTATTTTCCAAATCAATAAATAAGCGCCCCCTCCCTAATAAGTACCCCCTCCCTAATAAGTGCCCCCTCTCTAATAAGTACCCCCTCCCTAATAAGTACCCCCTCCCTAATAAGTGCTCTCTCCCTAATAAGTGCCCCCTCACTAATAAGTGCCCCCTCCCTAATAAGTGCCCCCTCCCTAATAAGTGCCCCCTCCCTAATAAGTGCTCCCTCCCTAATAAGTGCTCCCTCCCTAATAAGTACCCCCTCCCTAATAAGTACCCCCTCCCTAATAAGTGCTCTCTCCCTAATAAGTGCCCCCTCCCTAATAAGTGCCTCCTCCCTAATAAGTACCCCCTCCCTAATAAGTGCCTCCTCCCTAATAAGTACCCCCTCCCTAATAAGTACCCCCTCCCTAATAAGTGCTCTCTCCCTAATAAGTGCCCCCTCCCTAATAAGTGCCTCCTCCCTAATAAGTACCCCCTCCCTAATAAGTACCCCCTCCCTAATAAGTGCTCTCTCCCTAATAAGTGCCCCCTCCCTAATAAGTGCCTCCTCCCTAATAAGTACCCCCTCCCTAATAAGTACCACTCCCCCTAATAAGTGCTCCCTCCCTAATAAGTGCTCTCTCCCTAATAAGTGCCCCCTCCCTAATAAGTGCCCCCTCCCTAATAAGTACCCACTCCCTAATAAGTGCCCCCTCTCTAATAAGTACCCCCTCCCTAATAAGTACCCCCTCCCTAATAAGTGCTCTCTCCCTAATAAGTGCCCCCTCCCTAATAAGTGCCCCCTCTCTAATAAGTACCCCCTCCCTAATAAGTACCCCCTCCCTAATAAGTGCTCTCTCCCTAATAAGTGCCCCCTCACTAATAAGTGCCCCCTCCCTAATAAGTGCCCCCTCCCTAATAAGTGCCCCCTCCCTAATAAGTGCCCCCTCCCTAATAAGTGCTCCCTCCCTAATAAGTGCTCCCTCCCTAATAAGTGCCCCCTCCCTAATAAGTACCCCCTCCCTAATAAGCACCCCCTCCCTAATAAGCACCCCCTCACTAATAAGCACCCCCTCCCTAATAAGTACCACCTCCCTAATAAGTGCCCCCTCCCTAATAAGTGCTCCCTCCCTAATAAGTGCTCCCTCCCTAATAAGTGCCCCCTCCCTAATAAGTACCCCCTCCCTAATAAGCACCCCCTCCCTAATAAGCACCCCCTCACTAATAAGCACCCCCTCCCTAATAAGTACCACCTCCCTAATAAGTACCCCCCCTCCCTAATAAGTGCTCTCTCCCTAATAAGTGCCCCCTCCCTAATAAGTGCCCCCTCCCTAATAAGTACCCCCTCCCTAATAAGCACTGCACCCCCCTTGACCCCCAAAAAATTATGGTCCTTAGTTTGGTTGAAATCAGAAACTTAGCTCTAGTAAAGCATTCACTCGGCGTGCTTCAGCAATGAGCGACAAGCCTATGGTTTCCTCTGCGGCACAGAACGCATGCACCTTTGTACCCAGTTGGCAATTTGTGGCCATAAGAAAAAGAAAGCCCATTTTTCAACTATCGTGCCACAGGCAGCCTGCCGAGTAAATATGCAAAAAGAACAATTTTTTTGGCGATTGGCACATTTACCCTTATAAAGTCCTTAGTTTCAAATCTTTTGAAAAACAAATTATTTTCGAAAAAGTGTTTCTAAATTTGGGTGACAAGCTGACAAAAACCGGCCATGACGACTTGGGCTTCCTGTGGTGCGCTTGATTGAGAGATAAGAAAATCGCCTCCAAATCAACAAAACCGCAGAAAATAAAACATTTCTCCAGTCGATATTCCTTCCTCCATAATTCCTGAGATATTTTTTTCCTCGAAATTTAATTTTTGAAATTTATTTATTTTTGCGAAACTCAGTCGAAAATTGCGGGATCCCTGTGGAAATACGGTTCAATAATACACAGGGATCCCGCAATTTTCGACTGAGTTTCGCAAACTTTTTAACTGATGTTTTCTCCACGAAATACTACGAAATTTAAACTTCTAATTGCATATTCTTGTAGAGCACAGTAAAAGCTTTTAGAAAATATTAGTTTTATTTCGAAAAAAATACTTTCTTTTGGTGAAAAAATGCATTTCTACCACAGGAAGCCCAAATAAGCGTTTTTTGCATTTATCTCTTATTTGTAAACGTTTTTCAAAACTATTTCTAAGCACTGGCTAAAAATATTTGGATTTTTGTTTATCTTTGCGGAGAAAAACGGGATTTTGTTCCGATGTCGAGAATTTTTTTTTTATAAATTAACTTTCGATTTTTCCAACAAACTACATATCGTTGGAAAGCTTAGAATAATGGCAGCAAGAATCTGTAATTTGTTTCATCAAAGAATTTGAAATGGACATTTTATAAGGCAAAATGTGCTTTTCACCAGGAATCCCACCCTTCAATAAAATCAATAGCATACAATTTTAGAATATATATTATAGTTTATTTTATTTTTGTGATAAAATAAAATTATCACATTATTATTATGGTATTAAACTATATATAGATTCTTTTCTGTTTCCATATTAATGCCACTGTATAAAGCTCACAATCATCTAGACTTGCCACAAGTCAACCTCTCTTGTATCCCAGATGTGCGAGCGAAGTGAGCCATTGAAGTCGCGAAGCGACCAGGAAGGACTTTTCGAAAGTAACAGTCATCCTGAACTGCATAACATAATCTTATGAACTTAATTGTTTCATCCAAAACTGCAAATTCATGAACAGTGAAACAGGAATAACCTTTATAAAAGTGGTAGGGCATAAACAAGCATTAGGTTCACTGTCAATGTCGTCATGTGTTACTGATCGAATCACCTATGGTCAATATTGTATCATAATAGTTTTTACTTGTGGTTGAAAAAGTGGTAGGACTGCAACCCTACAAGCCACAAGTGCCCCTCCCAAAAATGGGAGTGTACTTTTCTGGCATAAATATTGGACCACAAAGAAATCATTGATTGCTTTATATTATATATGTTAGCAATCGTGAATACGTCGGCTGTACTATCCAATAAATTATAATTCCTATCTATTATATTTTTCTTATATAAGTTAGGTGATGTCAGTCAGTCACAGCCTTCTTTCTCCATATAAATGTTGCGCAATTCAAATTTTCTTGGGAATCACCAGACAGGTCGGGAATACACGCAACTTGCTTACCGCCGTGTGTTCATTTTTACCCCAGTTTGTCGTTCAGGATGATTCTGCCTCAAGTTTGTCAACACTTCTTCTTTTCCCACTAATGAATTACTACCTTTAGTTTGGATCGGAGGAAGAAAAGTACGCGAGGAATTTGGTTTGTCTCTGTTTGGGACGTCTGGTTTCTCTGGGCTTCGTCGCAGTTTTTTCCTGTCTTCATTTGACAATTGTCCTTTTAGCTTCTTGTTTATATCAAGGGCCTTTTGTAGCAGCTCTTCAACTTGCTCTTCGCTGAGAGAATCTAGACTTTTAGCCACAGATTGCGGATCTGTTAGATCTATGGCGATTTCTTTGTCGGTTTCTGATTCGTAATCGGGACTCCCAAATGAGGCCATTTTTGATCCAATACTTCACCGATCGAGATGTCTGGGCTAGGCCTTGGTAACAGTGCCAAATGATCAATAAAACAGGTAATAAAACAGCACAATCATTGAATGTTTGCACATGGCTTTTGTCGTTGTTTACATAAAGCTTTTCTCACTTGGTTACATTCATAACGTCTATTGATTCTAATCAACCAATGAAATTGCATGATAAATAACACTGCTTTTAGCCAATCACAACTGGTTTAAAAACGATCCAATCGTGTTCCTTCTTATAATTCAACCAATCAAAAGTTGTTTTAGAAACACATTTTCACATGAACACAGTGATTCAAAAAGATCTTTCTTTGAAATACACTTTTAACGGTCGAGTAGTTTCACTTTCGTTTTCAAGCAGCTGTTTAGAAGTCTAATGAATCTAGAGAAGTGGAAATCCAACAGAATTTGATAGTTAGGAACGAATATCGGCCTAGAATTTGTCAGATCTCAGATTTCAAGTTTTCCCGCCACATTTCTTGCAAAGCGAGTTGACTTCTCTCTCCTGGATTCTCTCGTTGTTAATGGCTTATTCAGCGTCCTAAATGACCAGTGATCCAGTCTTACAGGATGGCTACACAGTCAAGTCTTGATGGAGTAAATGACAGTGGAAACACGATGAAAGCCGATTACATTCCTTCACTGAGTGATGTACATTCTAGTGTGGCCAGTTCTCCTCAAATAATGCTTGTAAGCGCCCCTGTAAATAGTCTAGCTTGCAGTACTTCTACAGAAGCTTCATCTAGTGTCTCAAGTCCTTGTGTTGTCCCTACATCAGTCATAAAATGTATATCTGATCAGCTTGAGCCTGAGAAGAACCAAGGAACTGTAGATACATGTATGACTTTGAGTCTGAGACTACATGTACCAGCACTAAATGGACTGAATGCAGGACTTGTAGGACAGAACTCTATTTGTGTTGCTTCTACACCAAGTATAGCTAACATTAACCAGATGAAGCAGGGAGTGTTGTTAGGTCCCAAGGTTGCCAAGGAGGTTGGACCTTGCGGTTCACCTCAATCGACCTCAGCTGTTGAACCAAACAAGGGGACAAATGCACCTTTGATTGTTTTGTCGTCACTGAAGCCAGAGCCTGGTAGTACTCCATCAATTATAAATATAGCTGACATCCAGAACAATCTTGCAACTCACCTACTAAATAACAAACCATGTAGTTCTTCAACTGTGCTTGAAACACAACACAGCAAATATTTTTCAAAGTGTCCCATCAAGATTAAAGAGGAATCAGACAGCCATCCCAAATGTGGTCCAAACTGTGGTTGTGACGCTTGTTCTGCCAAATCATCATCGCTGACACCAGTAGCCAGCACATCCGGTATGCCTGGTCTGATTGATGGTCAAGGTATTCCAGGATGCAGTGGAATTGGTCAAAGTAGTACCGATAATAGTGATATTTCACTGCCGCCAGTCAATATTGGAACCTGTTTGTTGTGTGGAGATAAATTGTGTGGCAGTAATGGAGTAACGTGTGCCTCGGATGATGAATCGGAGGAACCAGAGGGTGAAAAAGACGATTTGCCTGCCCCTCCAATGGTGAGATTGAAATATTATTTCCATGCAGAAATATTAGTACAAAATAGAACCTCACTCTCTCATACAATTGAATTGAAGGGCTCCCTGCAAGAACAATGCAAGTGATCTCTGATCAAAATCAAAATTCTCCTTGAGATCCTTTGATTTTCAAAGGAGAATTTGGGTTTTGATCACAAGTCACTTACTCCGTTCTCAATTGATGTATATTTGCACTCTTGATTTACAGTTTTACATTTTCACACATACAGCTACATGTATACATACTTAATGGATTGTGAGAGTGTGGAGATAGCAAACTGCAAATCTGTTGTGTCCACATACAAGGGAATGTACAGTACATGTATATATTGTAAGCCACATGGCTGTCAAATTGCACCTTAATAGTAACTGTAAAGTTGAGGACACATGGTGCACAATAATGCCAGCAATCATGATTTCAGCGCGTGTCCACCTCTGCAATTAGTTGAGTGTAATGTTGCAGAAGTAGGATCGCATTGTACTTCAATGAGCTTGGTCACAAGCAATTGCAGTGGAAATGCTGCAATAATATTGCCAGCAATATTGCACTGTGTGTCTGCACCCCAGGGGGGGGTACTCAGGGGTATCAGTGACGGGGAGGTGCGAAGACCTTTTTGGGGTTTGAAATTCGCGGCTTGGGATTTTTTTTGGGTTATCAATTTTCTGGTGGACTTTTTTTAATATAAAGATTTTGGCAAGGACTTTTTTTGGGGTTGATAAAAATGATATCCTACCATTCTCGATTTTATGCGGAGAAAAATTGGACTTTTTTGGGGTTACGATTTTGGGCCGTTGGACTTTTTTTGGGTCTTGTTTTTGAGTAATGGACTTGTTTGGGTTAAAAAGTTTGGCCTCATTCGCACCTCCCCGTCACTGATTGCCCTGAGTACCCCCCCTGGGGTCTGCACCTACAAGCTACATGTAATTGAGTCTTTTCTTTCTTTTTAGTCTAGTGTAGAAGTGGACAAATTGTTTTCAAAGCTTATTGAGCAAGACAAAGAATCAGTAATTGAACCAGCTGCTGTAAGATGTATATTAATTAATAGACCTTCAAAGCAATTATGCCATGTATTTGAAATGCATTGTGGGATTAGTTGAGGGCAAAACATGGCAAATATCTTAGCGAAGCTTCATGAGATGGACGTTGAAGGGTCAGTTTACTAACAAAAGATGATGAAGACAGCTCAGTTAAAGATTTACAAAGATATACGTGCAGAAATAAGAGGATGCACGCTTTGAAGACAAGACTCAAGTTTCAAACTGTTGGAAAAGTAAACTGAGCCTTTAGCATCTTGAGCTGGAGAAATGCACTTGTAAATTGTGACATGAATTTTGACTTGTATTCAATATTGCAGGTCATCAATACTGACATGTTTCTACACCAAAAGCAAGCTTTGCAATGGATGATCACAAGAGAAAATAGCAATGATTTGGGTCCATTCTGGAAGGAAGTGTCCAGAGGGGATTGGTATAACGAAGGAACAAGATGCTACACTTCAGAGAAACCTAAATGTATTAAAGGTGGCATACTGGCAGATGATATGGGTCTAGGGAAGACATTGACTATTATTGCATTAATATTCACCAACCATATCAATGGCAAACCAATGTTCTTGAAAAAAGAAGTGACTTCAAACAAGGTTGGATATGATGGATTTCTCCTCCTCTCCTCTCCTCTCCTCTCCTCTCCTCTCCTCTCCTCTCCTCTCCTCTCCTCTCCTCTCCTCCTCTCCTCTCCTCTCCTCTCCTCTCCTCTCCTCTCCTCCTCTCTCTCCTCTCCTCTCCTCTCCTCTCCTCTCCTCTCCTCTCCTCTCCTCTCCTCTCCTTTCCACTCCTCTCTTTCTTTTTAATGCAGTTTGTTTGTTTGTCCTTGTACTTTTTCCAGAGAAATGCTTCATTAGATGCATCTGAGAACACAACAGCACCACGGTCCAAGAAGACTTGCATAAATATTAGCAGTTCAGATGATGCATCTGAGAACACAACAGCACCACGGTCCAAGAAGACTTGCATAAATATTAGCAGTTCAGATGATGCATCTGAGAACACTACAGCACCACGGTCCAAGAAGACTTGCATAAATATTAGCAGTTCAGATGATGCATCTGAGAACACTACAGCACCACGGTCCAAGAAGACTTGCATAAATATCAGTAGTTCAGATGATGCATCTGAGAACACTACAGCACCACGGTCCAAGAAGACTTGCATAAATATCAGCAGTTCAGATGATGCATCTGAGAACACTACAGCACCACGGCCCAAGAAGACTTGCATAAATATCAGTAGTTCAGATGATGATGCCAAAGTTAAGATTGTAAAACCAGAAAAGATTAAAAAAGAAAAAGATGTAGTTGCAATCAAAAAACGAAAAGAGAGAATATTCAACAAGAAAAGGTAGAGTGAAGGTCTCCGTGACAGGCCCGTAGCCAGTATGAGGCGAGCCGAGGCAGTTGCCTCAGTAAAACATCGCTGATTATATTGATCTTTTAACTGAATCGACAAAAAGGCTGACTGTCCACTATGTGCAACTATAAAAATTTTGTCTGCACTGATAAAAAGTGCCTCGGGAGAGATTTTGATCTCGGACTCTGATCAAAACCAACATTCTCCTCTATGTTCTTTAGATTTCAAAGGAGAATTTAGATTTTATGCTATTGTATGGTCCTCTTCAGTGATCTCTGATCAAAACCTACATTCTCCTCTATGTTCTTTAAATTTCAAAGGAGAATTTGGATTTTGATCACGTCACCTACACTGCTATTGCATGGTCCTCTTCAGTGATCTCTGATCAATACCTACATTCTCCTCTATGTTCTTTTAATTTCAAAGGAGAATTTGGATTTGGATCACTAGTCATTTTCACTGTTCTTGCAACTGGTAAGTTTGCAATAGATTTCCGTGGCTTCTTCGATTCTTCTTCATCATGGAGTCTAATCGCAACTGTTGCTAATTACATGTGCTGTATAATAATGAGATTGAGACAAGTTTTGTTAATCATTTGGAGATTGATTACAATGTCCACTGATTGTTTAACCGATTGAGTGAAGTCAGACTGGATTAATTTTATTTTCAATTTTAAGCTTGGCAGTTTTTCACTAAAACTTCAGTTTCAAGATACAGCATTTTACAAGTAATGAATTATCCAATGTTCAAATCATCCAACATTATATTTACATAGTTATGTAACAACAACAACACCATGTAATTTTGTATTTGTTTCTCCTAAAGAATTCAGGAAAGTAAAAAAGGCAAGGACGCTGGTGAGAAGTTTAGAAAACTCTTTCTCCCAAACTTCCTCAAAAAGTAAGCACAATACATGTATAAATAAATCAACAAATAATAATATCCTACACAGAGTGGCTCTGCCAGAGGCGCGAGAGGCGTGTGCTCTCACCACTTGACCACCCTTCCACTCAATGGCGTAATTGAGTTTTAGGCGTCAAAACAGTGTTAACTGTGTCAGCTAAAATCAAGCATATTTTTTGCTCGTAGAAAAAACAAAGTTGAAATCAGTGTAAAGAAAGAAAAGTCTGGTCAATCTTCTCCAGTTCAAAAACCCATCAAAACCAACGACTCTGCTCCAAGCACTTCAAAGCTTGACAAAGATATCATGATGCTAGATGATGACAGTGATGACGAAGGTCTTAGTGTGGTAACTAAGCAACCAACAGCAGATCCAGGACCACCCCTCAGAACCACACCCCTCAGAACCACCAAGTTAGTCAGTACTAACCCTGCGTCCAACAATGTTGCCAAGGCAACACTGATCATTTGTCCACTATCGGTGCTTAGCAACTGGACAGTAAGTGTAAAGTGCTGTATGTTCATCTTTTATCATCAACATCATGATCACAATGGACGTTCTTAAAGTGCCTATGAAACGAAAAAACAGACCCCGTTTTTATTTGCTGCTACGAAAGTTTACTATTTGCTTGTTTACATGGCGTTAATAAAAAGTGAATTGAGCTACGGGAACATTTTTTTTTTTTCGCGCACAAAGTTGGGCATTTTGGGTTTCAAAGTGCGACAATTCCCGCTCGGTCAAACTATAGAAATGTGATGTCAAGAGTTGTGCAAACAAAGGCATGCAAAACCTCTTGACGTCACCAAGCCATTGTCAAGGGCCCAGTCTCTTGTCGCACATTTTGGTTGAAAATGATAATTTTCGAACTGCGAAAAGAAAATGTTCGCACACTCAAAGTCGATGTTTAAATACAGCAAATGTTCAGAGAAAGACCAAACAACAATAATGTACAATAAAACAAGGATTGACATTTTTGTTTCATAGGCACTTTAAATACTTTTATATTGAGACACCTGAATTCCACAAGGTTCCCAGAACATACTCAGAATCCTTGTCAGAAACCACCATCATCATATTTTTTCCAATCCTTGTAATGACATGAACTGACTTTATTTGTCGTCTACAATGTAGGACCAAATCTGCACCCATGTGAATCCTGCCGTCAGTCTCAGAGTGTACTTGTATTATGGATCTGAGCGTATCAAAGATATAGAATACCTCAAGAACCAAGACATAATCCTTACAACATACCCAACTATTGCTAATGACTTTAGCAGATCGGTAAGTAATGATAAAATAAAAGGATACTTACAGTCAAACTTGTGAGGAAGGACAGTGGTGGAGTGACAGTGGGAAAGTTGGATCTGGAAAATTGAAAGGAAAGGAATGGAGCGGCAAGCTGAGGAAAAAGAGGGGAGAAGGAGGGGTTGGGCATCCTCGTCGTGGACAGGGAACAGGAATGGCACCACTACATCAGGGAAAGGAAGTAAAGATGGTAGTTCATCCATCTCATCTCTTTTTTCCCCAGCTGAATTCCCCACTGCATAAGATCAAATGGCTCCGTATCATACTGGATGAAGGCCACACGATCAGAAACAAGAGAACAACATTAGCTAAGTCTGTGCTGGAGTTGGTGGGGGAGAGACGATGGGTCGTTACTGGTACTCCTATACAGAACAGAATAGATGACCTGTGGGTTCTCCTATTGTTTTTAAGGCTTGAGCCTTTTAATGACAGGAAATGGTGGAAGACTATGATTGTCAATATTCGCCAGATGCGCGCGCGTAGACTAGCAGAGTTGGCAGACTTGTAAGTTACTAAAACAAAATGTTATCTACCGGGTACTTACCACCTTTCCCATTTTCTTCTCAACCATTTGTGAATGAAGGGCAACTTGTAGATTTGCAATGTAGCTCTTGCTTGCTTGTCTGCTTGTTTGTTTGTCTGCTTGTTTGTTTATCTGCTTGCTTGCTTGTTTGTGTGCTTGTTTGTCTGCTTGTTTGCTTGCTTGTTTGTTTATCTGCTTGCTTGTTTGTCTGCTTGTTTGTTTGCTTGCTTGTTTGTGTGCTTGTTTGCTTGCTTGTTTGTATAACTGCTTGCTCATTTGTTTATCTGCTTGCTTGTTTGTTTTGTCTGCTTGTTTGTCTGCTTGTTTGCTTGCTTGTTTGTTTATCTGCTTGCTTGTTTGTTTGTCTGCTTGTTTGTCTGCTTGTTTGCTTGCTTGTTTGTTTATCTGCTTGCTTGTTTGTTTATCTGCTTGCTTGTTTGTTTTGTCTGCTTGTTTGTCTGCTTGTTTGCTTGCTTGTTTGTTTATCTGCTTGCTTGTTTGTTTGTCTGCTTGTTTGTCTGCTTGTTTGCTTGCTTGTTTGTTTATCTGCTTGCTTGTTTGTTTTGTCTGCTTGTTTGTCTGCTTGTTTGCTTGCTTGTTTGTTTATCTGCTTGCTTGTTTGTTTGTCTGCTTGTTTGTCTGCTTGTTTGTTTGCATGTTTACTTGCTTGTTTGTGTGTCTGCTTGTTTGCTTGCTCGTTTGTTTATCTGCTTGCATGTTTGTTTGCCTGCTGTAAATTTTATAGGAAAATAGAATAATAAATAATAATAATAAATCAGAATGAGGGGATACTGTTTCTAGTTCGCACTAGCGAGGTTTTCGAGATCTCCACTTTACAATGTATATGGTTTATTTCCCATTCTAGTCGGCTCAATACCTTAATCAAGCATATATCAATCAGACGACTCAAAGACGAGAAAGTCAACAACGCTAAACTAATAGAGTTACCACCCAAGCAAGTCGTGATTCAAGATATTGAGTTATCAGAAGATGGAAGGAAGCTCTATGACATGTTACAGCTTAAAGGACAAAATACTATTCGCAGGTAGGGAGA